>OMLM01008847.1:0-103474 GCA_900302695.1 Helostoma temminkii
CTTTGTGACTTTTTATTGTCTGAAAGAATAAGAAAGAAGAGAGAAACACACTTTTTCATATTTATGGTACATAGGTAGTCTCATAGTCTACAACAGAAGGTCTAAGGCGATGTTCAGACTGCATACAAATCTGATTTTTTTTTCTCAAATCAGACCTTTTTAGACACAGTGTCTGTACTATTAATTGCAAGTGTTCAAATCAGATTTGTATCATCTCTCTCTCTAAGCAATAGCCTTATCAAGCAGTGGTCCAGAATTCGTCCCTCACACAAGGAAAACTCAGCAATGAAGCACACTGGTATATTTTTGTGCTGCAGTCACGGTCGGCTTGGCCTGCAACAACAGAGTAGCTTAGCTTTTAGCCGTCTCTGGCAGCAGCATGATTTGGTCATATCCACACTCTGCCTGTGTCCCCCTGACATCCCACCTAATCAGGCTGATAAGAAACACCTGGTTCAGATAATCAGAAGGTAGGATGCCACTTGTTTTGCCATTCAGTCTGAGTGAGGGGGGCGTGGCTTGGTGAAAAAGGGATGTATGTGCATACCCTCCCTTGATAGAGTTGTTACACGCCAGGTTCAATCCGACATGCATAAGCTGTACATTCTCACATGGTTCCTCGTGTGACCTAATTTTAATATGGCATTTTTATAAATGTATACAGCAGTTGAACATAGTGCCATTTCTTTTTGATTTTAGGGGAAGCCTGCTACTGTTGTGTTTTATGTTGCCTGTAGTGTGTTTCTTGTTGCACTACGTAGGTTAGTGTTAATGAGCACAGCTTGCAGTGTTGAGGCCAGTGTTTGGGTAAAGACCTATTTTTACTAAGCTGTATGTCAGGTCAGAAACCATTTTAGCTGGTGCACCTCTCTGCTGGTGTGTTCAATATTTATTGGATTTTATGAGATAATCCAATAGGGTGTTTTTGTTTGTTTTTTTATTCCTACTATTGGTGCTTTTATATCTAATAAATATTTTTGATGTTTTGTGCCTAGACTTTTATGGTGGATGTGATGAGTAGGCCTATACTCTTATGTCATAACCTTGGTATTCTTGCCCTTGGGTGTGTTTGATTTACATAGGGTGGTACAAGTTCCACCTCCCTCCAAGCAACTGCGTCCTGACCTACTTTGGGTACTGAACAGCTTACTCACTCAGCTCAGATAACTCTGGGCTAACCAGGCCTCCTTTTTTGTTTTTTTACTCATTACTTGTGTATGTGTATTATGTTATAGCCACCACTCACGCTACTAAATATGAGGCTTGTTTGCTGTTCACTTTGTGAGGCAGTATCTCAGCTTCAAAACAGTAAGTCCACAATGATCCACCATCTCTCCCTTCCCTTTTCATTTCTGTGTGACTCCTCTGTATTGCATACAGCCCTGCAGATTCCTGCCCTGTTATGGGGAAGGGTGGGGTGTTTCCCTATACTAAATAGTAACAACTAGAATGTGCCTTGTGCTGAAGAAGATCTTAGATCTGCCAAGATAAGAATGAAGGCATGAGCAAAATCAGCAGTTTAAAAACCAATAATACAAAATTTTTCTTAGGGCTGTCCTGAAGAACAAATTTAAGGAAAAAAAACGCATCAACACAAGCAATATAGTACGGTGGCCTCCAGAGACAAAGCACGTATAAATGTATAAGCACGTACAAGGAAGCACGCTGCAAATCACAAAACAAAAACAAAAGCAAAAGCAAAAACACAAACAAAAAGGAAATCTGCTATAAATCGCAAAATGCTGCAAACACAAATACGAATTACGAATTCAAAACACTGCAAATACACTATACTAAAATGGAAGTGCTCCAGGACGCTAGGGGCAGTAATGAGCTCGTGTGGATCAGTGGCTACACAGACCAGGATGAACCAACAACCATTAATACATCCATGATTAATCTTAGTGGTGAAAATTTATATACTATACTCCTAAATTTCCCCTGGCCTGAGACAGCTCTGTATAGAAGATATACGTTTATGTGACTAGAAATGCACCAACAGAAATATTTTATCACACATTTGCTACCTAAATCCTGCCGAAAGAAAATATATACTTACCTAAATATACTAAACTACATTAAATGAAAAAGGAAAAAATATATTTCGTTTACTCTTCCTCCTAGGGAAATAGAGGTTAATTTAAAAATAAATAAGATACATGTAACAAATGGATTTTTTAGATTGAAGTTTAATTTTGATGTAAATAATTGTGTAGCATCCCAGATGAGCCACAGGGACACATGGGAAATATTGGTGATCTTTTTGTAGTCACACAGGATCATTATGTTATGACTGTGACTTCTTCATAAACAATACAACTCTTATAAGCCAACAGCTCAGGGGTAGTCTTATAAGAAAGAAGGACTTTTGTTTATAATTATTTACATGTGTTTCTGTCCCAACAGGACAGGTCTCTTCCTGCAACACTCATTTAACTCACAGTGTCACGTTTTCCTCACGTGCCTTCTGTCTGTGTAGCCTCTGGTCCACACAAGCTCATTACTGGACCCCTAGTATCCTAGAGCACTTCTGTTTCAGGATAGTGTATTTGCAGCATTTTGTCAATTTGTATGTGCTTTTATGTTTGCTGCGGACCACCATAATATAGTCTATAAAGAAGATTAACTAAAATTTTGATGATTTAATTAAATTTGAAACAAAAATATTTTTGCTTTAATGTGTTTTTATTCTAATAAAAGATAAATAAGAAGATAAGAAGATAAAAAACTCACACAAATCTTCCTTTTTTAAAAGTTTTGATTAACTGCAGAAATTGCATAACTATACTGTGCTACTATTTTTATGTGCTGAAACACTCCTAGATTTGAAGTAACACACAATTAACTATAGACGCTGAACTTGAAGCCGCAGGCATGCAATAATAAGTCACTGTAAACAAACAGATATACAGCATGCTCACTATTTGATGAATGGCACTTAAACTAGCTATTAGTCCCAGCTAAAGAGTTGCTATCACCACACAATTACATCTATGTCAGTCTGCCATTACTGGCATCTCAAAGTAAGCGAGAGCACTGCACTGTTAAAGCAACAGCTTAATACATGAAATCTTTACCCTAAGCAACTCTACAGCATACACACGAGTTATAAGGCAGCAGTGATGCCATTCATGTGCCGTGGGAGTGGTTGAAAGAATTGGCAAGACATGACTTCTAAATGTTCCCTGTATTTTCATGGCAAATAAAAAGCAAGCAGACACTAGCTACTGCAGAATCCCATGCAAGCACGCAGTGTCCAAACATAAAGCTTTAACACAATTTCCAAGAGCTTTGCTCTTAGATCATAGCTTAACATGTTGGTATGAAGAGGTGTGTGAAGAGGTCGAAGGTTACCATAGTTTGTTTTTATTCAGGCCTAGACTTAAATCTCCTGTTGCCCCTGTTGGGGTTATAGGTGATTTTCTAAAGTTTTAGCATAGAATAACTTTGCACTCTCCTTGGTTTCCTGTTTTCTTGACTTCTGAATCTGACTCATGCTGAAGGACTTCGCCCTGCCTTTTCTACTCAGCAGGGGGATTTTGCTTCAAGGTAATTGAAATTGGTGTATAAAATTATAAGCATAGACTTTGCATATGGATGGGAGGGAGGTGGGAAAAACGCTCTGTTCTGTAAAATGAACATTTCAGAAGATTTAATTGGTACTCATTAGTAACCTTGTGACCTCACATAGCACCTAGCACATCACAGATGGACTAAGTCTGATTTGTACTGGGAGGCAGTTAAGGTCTCAGTTATTTCCTATTTACCAGTTGAGTTGAATATCTCAATAAAATACCCTCTGCTCTCTCATCATAACCTGCACAGGATGGCCTAAAAAATGGGAGAGAGATCCCTAAAATTTTTCTTTCTAAACTGGGTTTGCTTATTAAATTGCAGATAAAGCATTTACATTTACACTTAAACAAATGCATAAGGCATAAAAATGTATTTAAGTATGTTTAATTAAGCACTTGATGCAGCATATGCTCACAACTCATCTGCCAAATGTGACAAATATGTACAAAGTGAAATACACAATGAAGGGCAGTTACAAAAAAATACATACATATAAAATATATTATGATTAGTCCCACTGATGTTAAATTATACCCACACTGGAGTAAGTGTTTCCTTATGTGTGTATGTTTTTACATAAACAGAACTCTATCTGTCAGAATTATTTTCAGCACTCTGTAGATGTTGCTTTAAAGCTATGCTCTAATCCAGGGACTTCCTCCTATGAAGGACACAGGGAGCAGGTTAGGCAGCTGAAACTAGTTGTGTTCATACAAATAGGCAATTTGCGGATTTTCCTCAATCCAGGCTGCCACACCTCACCTAAACTGTCGGTGGATATAGGTGGTCCTTCGTTATTCTTAAAGTTAGAAAGTTCACCATATGGAATTTCCTCAGCCCCACTTTGACAGGACATTTTTAAAACAGTTAACACAAATGCTGAAACGGAAAATAACAATAAATTGACACACTTTGTTTGCAAAATATTCCGACACCAATCAAACACTAAAAACTTGCAACAAAAGCAATTTTTCCCTCAAATAACACAACTTGCTGTCAAAAAGACAGCTGATTAAAGACTTGTGTGCATGGGTTAAATATACTTACTTTCCTATCATCTTTGAATATTTCCTTTTGCTGAATTCTAATAAAGTTTGGGGTCTTTACTGTTTTGAAACGGAATGTAAAAATGCGTGAAATAAATGGAAAAGAGTTTCAACGCAGCCTTTATCCTTCTATGGAATACCTCCCCTCTGCATTGCTGTTTGCAAATGTGAATATGTTGAAGATTTGAATATTTGTAGTCTAAATAACAACTGTGTGTCTGTTACAGTATGTCAGTGATAGTTCATGGACAGCCCTGCACATTTTTTAATTTTTTTATTCTTTTTTTCTTTCTTTTTTTTATCAGTATTTCAACAAAACAGCTCAAACATGTGCATGTGCAGAGTCCATTAGGTTATGCTGTTTATGGTAAAATCACCTCAGAGAAAAGAACACAGTTCATTCTATTGTTTGCTTTTTTTACCCATCACAATTGTTAAAGCAACTGAGGAAAACTGTAACTTAGCAGCCAAAAGATGTTTGTATTGTAGATGAAATTTGCATCTGGCACAATGACAATAACACACGAAGCTTACAAACTTTGTTACCCAAGTTCTTATAGTTCATACACACTATTTTTTCATACAAATTTGATGCGTAAAGTGTGAATATCTTAACATTTAACAGCTGACTAGGATACACCAGTTGTGTCCTCCAACTTCAGGTGAAATAATATGAGCGATAAAAGCATTCCTCTGACACGTATAGAGGGGTACTTGTAGTAAGACATGCTTGAAAGGATATTATGATATGTTCAGCCTTGAGATGTTAAAGGAGGAAACCTCTGGTTTGGGACACAGGTCTTTACAGCAATGAAGCAGATGGAAGTCATTTAAAAACAGCATGTCCGTCTGTGTTCTTTGAATTATAATATGGTTCACTGTTTGATTTAACTGAGCAGTAAGTACCAGACATGAGAAAATTTTTTCTCCCTAAATTCTCATTTGCTCAGTGCAGTTTTCCAAATACGAGGAAGAGTGTATAAGACAGTTCATGCTACAATAACTTGAGATCCACATTGCCGCCATGTCTAGTAAATTATTTCAATTCACTGGGGAATGCCAAAATTAATTAACACTAATGAGATCTGTGTTGATTTGCCATTTATATATATATATTATATTATATTTATTTATAGAAATTTGAGACATAACCTTCCGAATGAAGCTACTGGTATTATGTTGGTAAAATATTTAGGTTTGTGAGTTGTGTACAACAAATGAATAAATAATCACAACCCAATTGCTTAAAAGTTCAATTTAATCTGCACTGTTCTCAACAGAAATAAATGCTATTAATTTAGCAGAAATACATTATATTTCAATCTACAGAATCTGAATCTCTTCTCTTCAGCAGGAAGAAATCCCTGAAGCACAGACAACAACAAGTTGAAGCAAGTCAGCCAGTCAGGGCACTGACTGCCTCGCTAAGCATGGCTTAGCTCCGCCTGAAGCAGCATGATCTCGACCAGCACATTGGTTGGGCACTATACCTGCTGTTTCCAGCTGTGCCAGTGTCAGTCTTACCTCTGCCAGGCAACTCTAGCACCTGGTGACACTTATGTGCCACTTCAGAGGACAGAGCTACACACTGCGAAATAGGTTTGATACCACCGCCAAGGAGAGAAGACAGATAGTAGAGAGGATCCAGAAGTTTATTGGGGTATTACTTGCTGTTTAGCTGTAGGTTGGTAAATACTTAATTTGCCCACTTTCCCTGGATGAATGAGACCAACTTCTGTCTGGATCACATTGTATTAAACATATTGTAGCATACAGTATCAAGTAAAGCAAGTAGCAAGTAAATCCTTACAACAATGGGCCTCTAGAACAATACTAGGCATGATACAGTAAATGTAAATGAAATATAAAGGGATGAACAGTCACATGATCACGTTCTCTGTATGCTATTAGCAGAAACGTGCTGTTCTTTTGTTTGTTCATTTTTACATTCAAAGGGTAATGAAATGACACAATTGGCAAAAACAATGTAAATAGGTTTTAAGTAAGTGTTTGACTGAATTAAGTCTCACTGTGTAAAATCACTAGTGGTTTTTGATCAGATCAGATAACAATTTATTGATCCAGAGAAGTGGAAATTCACATGTATTAAAAATAATATCAAATGTTAAACAACAATATAGAGTAAATATTCATATAGAACAGAAATATGGAATAGGTCAATAGGTCAACAGCGTAAAAGTAAAAATAATTCAGCATTCATGAGAGGCAACAACAGCACTGAATTGACAGGTGGCTTTAAGCTGAGAAATCAGGTAGATCACTCTGCAGTTATCCAGGCCACTAATTTTGCTGGGAGAGATGGTGGCTGAGAAGACCAGTGGCAGCAGGGCCTTGTTTGCTTGTTCATCCTCTCCAGCTGAAAACCATCAGGTAACAGTGAAACAGGACCAATTACTTCATGTCCCAATCTGTTCCATGGTAATGTGTTCTTCCAGACAAAGTCACCAAAAGTCCTCACACAAGTAGAGAAGATTAGAAAGATCATCTCATCACCTCAGAAGAGCAGATAACATGAGCTGGAAGAAGAAGCAAAACTAACAAAAACAACACACCAAGGAGCTGCTATTCTAAAATTCTTTTTAATTTTTTTCTTAGAAGCAGTTTCTAAAACTACTGGTCTTCATATATTCCCACATCTTATCAAAACCTTAGAAAATATCTAAGTTTCTTTTATAAAAATATATTTTTTCAAGTATAAACTGCTAATATGCTCCAGTTATTTTTTTAGGCCTAAGCCAAGTTATTCCATGCAGGCTAGATAAACACCAGAAGAGAAATATTCTTCTGGAATACGCTGTGATTCCCATTTAAAGCAACTATTTTTAGACTGTGTGAAAAACAAATCTGTCTGTGGTGACTGTTAAAAAAACAATGAAGAACAATAGTAATAAATACAGAGATAGGGATAAAGCAAGTATGCACTATCCTACAAGTACCCACAGCAGAGAGTCAGCTTTACAGAGGATTTGGAAACCAAAGCCATGCTTTTATGCACTTCAATAAAGACATTCATGAATCTGACTTTTCCTGTAGGCAAAGGTGTAATAGCCTGAAGTGATTTCCTTTCAGGTAAATGCGCTTGTTCTAACAGGTGCTTAATAATAGAGGGGAAATGCAGTGGAAATGGGGATACAGGCCTGAGCCACTGTAAGCAGGTACACGAAACACAATAGGATTAGAAAGGAGATTGATCCTGGCTTTGTGTGTTTCCATTTGGCCAGATTACCACAGCCACCATTTTATTGTGTGGAAATTGGACAGAAATTTGTTTTCAATTTGCCAGCCTCTTGAATTGCGTTTGGGCATGCCTGTTTCTGTATGCGTCTGTGTGTGACACAGAGGAAAGTGTGAAGAGGAGAAATGTACCGTACTTTGCACTCTGCAGTTGCACAGGATTAACCAGTTTCCCTGTGATAATTGTGTTGCCAGTGACACTAAATCAACTGTATTCATTTGAAAGCCTGACATGAAATAGTGAGAGTTGAGCTGCAGCAACCCTGGCATGCAACCTGATCCGACTGAGGGATTTTAAATGACTTCCATAAGACCCAGCTGTAACACTAAACATTTTCAGGTACAGCCTGGATTGATTGTGCACAGGCCGAGAACAAGACACTGCACCAACTCTTATTTACTGCCAATTCCTTCTATAACTGCCAAGGCATGTATGCACAAATTAGAGTCCAATTGCATACACAAGCACTTTCAACACTCTCTAGACAATAAGCTCTATGTGTGCATGTCATTTTAGAGTAGTTTTCCTTTCCTCAGTTTGATGACTGAACTGTAGAGGTTTACATGAGATGATCAGACCAACAACATTTTTTCTATACCAAGTCTCCATATTTTCCCAACTTTAATTAACTTTTATTTATTATTCTATTTGCCTGAAAGTATCCATTTAGTAGCTTCATCCACTTCTTTAGCACTGTGTAATTGCTATGCACTGTGTAGATATAAAATATTTTTGATAGACATAGGTACTAATTATTAAAAAACTGGGTTATTGGTTTAGTTAGGCCTGTCTATCTACAACAGTACCTGTTACAACAAATACAATGCTCTAACCTGTCTGGTCAAAGTGCTGTGCTTTATAAGCTGCCCAAGGATGTTGTTTAAGAGAGTTATTTTTTTTCTTAGATTTTCTCCTTATGTTTCTAGAGCAGAGAAGAAACTATTCTTGGCACAAGGAATTAATTTTTGCACACAATCTACAGCTTATCATTTAAGGGAGATATGACTCTTCTTCCTGTTAAACTTCATGGTGAGACTGATAAGACAGCTGTATTATTCTATAGTCTTGCCTGGCTCAGCATATTGTAGCCTGCACTCAACCCCCTTTACATTCCCTAACATTAAGACTTTAATGTACAGGAGAAGTGTAATGTATTAAAAAAACTCAGCATGGCGCACATATCCATTCAGTTTTACCCCATTTGTTATTATTATTTGAATTGCACTGGACTGTGTTGTCTGTGAATAGGAAATAGGATAGTGAATCCGAGACCACCACAGCCCCAGTATTTTAGGCACAGTTCTGCATCAGTGAGTCTGGCTGATTGGGATTCAGCAGGGTCTCTCCCTTTCTCTCTCTTTTGCTTTCTCCCCATGCCTGTGGTTCCGCTGAACCTGAAACATACATTCTGAGAGAAAATGGTGGGATTTATGTTTATGAAGGCAGGGCACATACAGAAACAAATATATATTCATACACAGAACACATATGGACTTTCTGTGCAATGCATACATAAATCAGTATTCAGTAGCAACAGGCCCAGAATTCCAATACTTAATTCACAGTATTTAATTTAATAATTAACACATATCTAAATAACAACATTAAATGTACAAATTAAAATATGATGCCAGGACCACCCTCAGATTATAGACTGAGTAAGAATGAGGAGGAAGTCTTAAAAACACACAGTATGAAACTTGACAATTAATTGCACAAAAAATTTAAAACATGACAATAATATCAAATGGCATCTTCGACCAGGTTACAACAACAAAGGAAGAAGTAGTTGATAAACCTCATATAATTCATTATCAAACCAAATGTATCATGGAAGAAAGAAATCACGTGATGTGTCTAGAAGTTATATAATTATATCCCAATCTTCATAGGCCAACTTGTGTCTTGTCCTTGTCCTAATTCCTCCTAACTCATGAATTAGGTGCAACAGCCAATTCTGTGCAGTCGCATGTCTACATGTCGGTATGTTAATAGTGTTCCATTCGTTTTTACATTAGCATCATTGCTAACAGCTAACGTTAACTAAAACACAACAGTAACTTCTTTGTTGAATTAGACAGACAGACAGACAGAATAAAGGCAGAAAATAACCTTCATACAATGAGTCCAAAAAGCGTAAATTAAACGGTCAAATTACTTTTAGTGAGCAAACAGATAAACAGTGATTCTGTTAGTGATAGTGAAAGACATCCTACAAAAAAACCCTCCTCCTCTCGTGTCTCTGTCTCACACCAACACAGATTCTTTTCGAAGGTAAAATGCAGGTTAATTTATTTTATTTTTTCTTTATATGTTATATAAAGTGTTTTTATATGAATGTTCTTTGGTTGTGGAATCATCTGAGTTTTCATTATTTCTTATGGGGAAATTTGCTTTGATATACAAGTGCTTTAGATTACAAGCATGGCTCCAAAATGAATTATGCTCATAATCCAAGGTTTTACTGTAAGGGTTAGGGTTAGCTGCCCAAACCTCCCTGGCCTTTTGTGAAAAGATAATTGCTCCGTCCCTTGCTAAATCATAAAAAAACTGCAATTGACCACATTTTTTGGAAAGTGGAGTTCAACTTTACTTCCCACACACAAGCCTGATGACTGTCCTGTTGAATCATGATATCAATTAAATAGAAGCTGTCTGACAAAGCGAAGCATGCTAAAAGATCTCAAAATGCAACAAACAACTTTGAGAACAAACTACCTTCCCAGGAGTGGCCAGCCTACTAAAATTCCTACTAAAATTTAAACATCATATTACCAGGCAAACATGGTGGTGGTAGTGTGATGTTCTGGGGCTGCTTTGCAGCTTAAGGACCTGGAAAACTTAAATCCAATTGTACCATGACGTTAAACAGGCTGTTCATGCTTGAAAACTCTCCAATGTGGCTGAATTAAAACAATTCTTCAAGGAAGAGTGGGCCAAAATTCCTCCACAGCAATGTGAAAGATTTATTGCCAGTTATCACAATCACTTGACTGCAGTTGTTGCCAGCGAGGATAGCACAGCCGGTAATTAGGTATAGGGGGCAATTTTTCATAGGGCCATGCAGGTTTGGACAGTTTTTTCCCTAAATAAATTAAATCATCATTTAAAAACTGCATATTTACATGGGTTATCTTTGTGTAATATAAAGATTTGTTTAATGATCTTAATTATTTTATTCATGTTATTTGTCAATTACACTGAATTTAATGATTTAACAATTCTTCAATGCTCAGAATCAATCAGGTTATTATATTGGTTTCGAGGTTCATATGCTTTAATCCTAATGACTCACTAATTCTGATATAAAACCATTGGCAGCTGTTTTAAGCACACAGGTTTATTTGTTGAGAGCTGAATACTGTATCTCTGATATGAAAACCATGTAGTCTATCACGACAATGCTCTGTTATTTCCCTTGCTTCTCTTGAACAGTACATTGAATCTCATTGTTACATATTAAAGTAAATACTGAGGTTGAAGCAAGAAATTGCAGCCAATGTAACAAGCTCTCAGAGCAAATACCACAGAACCAATAACACATTTATCTGTTTGTAGGACCATATACTGGCCTTACTCATCGCAACTTTTCTATGTCAGACTCTTCTGTCACTGACTATTTAATTGACTTGCCCATAAGGTTTGATAACACTCTGCCCTGTCTTTAGACTGCATATTTCACTGAAATTTTTACTGAACACTGGGGATACCAACATGTGGCAAAGTGGGATTAAATGGCGTAAAGCTTGCTTCTGTGCATCTTTGTCGACAGTGACAGTACAGTAGCATTTTCCAGTGTTAAGAACTGGAAGTGATAAAGGCAAAGTCTTATTATATGATATGATGCAGGTATGATTGTCTTAAAGAGTTTGTCATCAAATAAGTGTGTCCATTGTCATCCCCTTCTTGGTGTCAGTGTTGACTTTCTTTTTCTTGACATGATTTGTGCCTCACTTTGGTTTTTAAGACGATCGCCCACCCTCTCTTTGCTCTTTAAGCCCCCGTGTCTACATGTTTGTTTGGAGTGAGCCAAGCATACAGTGAAGATTAACCACGCATCGTTCTTTTTGTGTTTGTGTATGTCTCTCCGCAGCCTGTATGTTGGGGAGCACAAAACGCCATCTGAGCATGTCCAGGATTATCATCATCTCCATGGTGACTGGCTCCTTTGGCTCCTGCTTCTTCTCTCTTCGCTTCTCTCTGTCTCTCTGTGGGTAATCTGTGGTCTTCGCTCTGCTGCACCTACTCATTCATCTCCCATCCCTGCCACAAAATCTGAATTCTGAAATTGCAAAAGGAGTAATAAACAAGATTGACTGCAGCTCTCACTATTGATTGCTGCGCCAATGTGCTCCTATGATTTGTAGTATTGCCCCTCCACCTCCTTGTCCTACTCCAACAACAGCATCCAAAGGCCAGGCCACATAGAGACAAGGCAAATTACGATGGGACATGAATCAATTTCTTCTACATTAAGCGTCTTGTTCTCCTGTGGCTATATGGAGAATGTACTCAAAAATGATGCTTGTATCAGATATAAAACCCAGAAAAGAAACTCTCCATTATACTTTTTACCTAAAGGTGATCTCATCATACACCAGCACTGACCACCAGTCATATTCTCAGTATTATCAACAAAAATCCAAAAACAAAAATATAAGTTATTTGTTTCTTTATCGACTATAATGCTAGATTTAGCTTAATTGTGTCCTAGCAGACACTATGTAATAAGTCTACCTTTAAGTATATGTAAACATTCATTAGAAACAAAGTGATGAAAAAGAAATCACAGCCATTAAAACTATGACATACATACATTTTCTGCAAGTTTGGGCATAACTTAAATCAAAAACATGCTTGGTTTTTAGCTGATTGTTGATGTCTACTTCCTGCTGTCTTGTAGCTTCTTTTATACTTTTTTCCTCTCACAAATAACAATATAATGACATTAAACTCTTTTTCAAATATATAGGAAAGATTATAAATTCTAACAAAAAACTGACATCCTCACTGAAACTATAGCATCTAAACAGCATCTGTGGAACAATTTGGTTTTCACCAAAGACTCTGAATTGTCATTCACTTATAACTGTGTGGATACTATTTCAGATATTTGAGTCCAGTAAGATGCAAAACACTCTTTTCCCCCCCTTTTCGTTATGCTTTCAGTTCTTCTATTACCATGTTTACAACTTTTTGGCACTCTGAAAACTATGTTGGCTTTGTTAGCTACAGCACAGAAAATAAAGGGAACGAATTCTGAAAACATTGCATTGAGTATTCTGATATAAGAGGATCAGACACGCAAGAGTGAAATTGGACCCTTAAGTGTTCCAATAGAGAATAAAGGGTGAATTATCATTTAATCCTCCCCTGGTCAGTACAAGGGAGAGGATGAGAGGAGAGAAGAAGGGTGTATTTGTTCCACAAAAGGATGTGAGATACTGGTAACTGTGTCAGACAATGGTTTGTGGTGTGGGAGAATGAGGACGATAGAGGTAGAGAGGTCATAACTTCTCTGCAAGGCAGTCAACAGCATCCAAACCACTTGGGCTGAACAGGTAGAAAAGTTGTTTTCTGCAAACATCTACCAGAAAAGAATCGGCTCTTCATATTTATTAGACTCACAGCAGGGCAAATGTAGCATGAGCACAAACATTAGATTTACTGGGTCTGTGGTTCACAAATCAAATAACTTTTAAATGTGTGCTTGACTTAAAGTAAAACAAGATACTGAATTTATAGCAGTTGTCTTCAACAAAGTGGAGTCACGGTATTTTTACAGCATTCTGGGCCTCCTGTTCAGTATCATGTATTGTAGACCAGATACCTCATGCATATCTGTTTCACAAAAAAAAGTTATCTTGTCGTGTAGATCATCTCTACATTCTGCAAACAGCTAGCTGGATTTCATTTGCAAAATGTTCTCATGTCACAACATTGCTCTGAATAAAAGTTAAACATGATTCACTGTAATGCACCGAGATAAGCACAGTAGTAATGCATCTCACTGAGAGCAGGCCTGTTTGTTTCATTATGAGAGGGTTGGGGAGATAAAGGAACAGGGAGAGATAGCGTGCATATGTGTGTGTGGAATCCATTTCTGACTATCTCACTTTGAACATTCAACATTTCCATTACAGGAGAAGTAGGCTCTATATTCACTGTCAAATAAATAAAAGTGGACTGTTATTTTGTCTATAGGGAATGGAGTGCAAACAATAACTGTAGACTTTTGCTTGATTAGGGAGGTAAAGCTTTACCATTCTTGGAAACATATAGTACAGACATGGTCCTGTTAGTTATGTTGAGATTGCTCTTGCATGACCAGAAATATGTCAGTCGAGATAACCGAGGGGAGATGCAGGTGCTTGGCAAGTACAAGGGAAAAATCCAGCTACCTATATTGACACGACTGTAAAATACAACTTTTTAGAAGTTTGGAACTGCTGTGAAAAAATAATCATACCACCAACTATTTATACTTTAAAAGGGGGGGAGGTTGGTGTGGATGGGCGACAAACTACAGGACTTTCACACAGGAGACAAAGTTCAAGTGTAGCATAAGACAACTTTCTACTGACACATAACATCAGTGACTGTTTCAAAGGTTATGTTTATTACATGACGAATGTTGTGTTAACATAAGAAAGAAATCATTTTTAAGGCTAAAAAGCACACTTTTACTAAGCCTAACTATGTTATTATTTAGTTAGTTATTTATATTATTTAGTGACCAAACCCACCCGAGACATGTTTGTGGCCAATCCCAACCAAATCGTTTTGTTTGTTGTATTCCAGTATGAATTGAATGTCATGGGAAGTTAAGGAAGCAGTAACCTTTAAGACAAATATCAATTGTTATTAAACCTAACCATTTTATTCAGTGTCTAGCCCTAAGACAGACATCTTTATGCCTAACAAACAAACTGTCTTATTTGCCCTTTTTTTGTCCAGCGATTTTGACAATTTAAGATGAAAATCAGCTGCCGTTTTGGTGCCAATGTACAGCGGTGTTATATTTGGTCCTGACGTTAAAAGCAGTTCAGTTTCAACAAGAACAAATGGCCCCTCTATTTGTATGAGATGAGACAAATTACCTACATGGGTGTTAAATTTGGAGGATTTGTTGGTATTGACTCACATGTCCCCAAATATACAGTTGCAGACCTGACATGAATGCTTTATAAGTAAAAAATTCAAAAGCTGAAGGATATACAGCTTTTTGATATATGGTATCGATTTAATACAAAATGTTGGTAACTGTTCTTCTGTTTTCCTTTCTTGATTCTTGTTTGTCGAATATGTGGAACGCTTTCCAGATGTAGAAGGGATTATGTGGGAAAGAGTCAAAATGTTGTGAAATATACTGTGTTGTAAAATATACAAAATAATTTTGTTACTTCATAACGTAGGGTCATGTCCTTGTCAGATGGGAGGCTCAGCTAAAGGTTTCATTTGGTAGCAATTTAGTTTGTGAAATGTTGTTGAAAATAAAGCTAAGAAAAAACTGAGTAGACCCTTTGGAAAAATACCTCCATTTATGTATAAATTTGTCGTAAATTATAAAGAGATTTTCATCAGTTTTAATTACAGTGTAAACAATATATTTTAACTAATAACAAACAAATGATTACATTGCTGTTGCAATATGTTGCGCATCGTGGTGTCATTGTTCAAGTCAGCAAAGAGGAACCTGCTCCACCCCAAGAAAATATCACTACCTGCCTGAAGTATGCCAAAGATCACCTTTGCACTCCATAATGTTACAGGGAAAATATTCCACGGACAGAGGAATTGTTGAACTATTTACTCTTTGTATTCTAAAGATGAAGTAAACCCGGAGGGACTGCTTTGCTGCCTATGTGCCTGGACAACTTACCATCAGTGAGGGCAAAATGAATATTCAAATTTATCAAGGTATCTTACAGGGTAATGTCAGGATGGCGTCCCCCAGTTAAAGCTCATATGTTAAGTAATGCAGCAGAACAATTTGTTTCTTTTTGTAGTGATCCACACTTGCTAATAATACTATGAGCTATACTATACTGTTTTAATGTATCGAGATGCCATCAAAGCCATTTTTTACCATGTCTTTTTATCAGTGTGCAGAGATATTCCCTTCCAACCAATTTGAGAAGGTCAAACCTTGTGCACTACATACTGATGCAAAAGGGTTTCTTCCATGCATCTATAAGAACATGGATGTCTGGTTTTAACACAATGCCAGTATTTTACGCCCTGGGTGGATTTTGAGAAATTTGTGGAAATTAATCCTAAAAGGTCTGCTACAGTTACTGGAAGTATTTGGATAGTAGCTTTGCACTGTGCTCGTCTTGTGACACGTTGAATTATGTGAAATTCAGTATGCAAAGAAACAGGTAAAGGGTTAAAAGGGTTCAGATTCATTTTTCTGGCCACTGTAATTCTATTCATTCAAGTCTCCTTTTTACTACTAAAACTTAAAATGTATTTTATTTTTGACACAACAATCATTCATTCAAAGAGATCCAAAGATCCTGAGGTCTGATTCAGTATTTGTCAATTACAATATGCAGAATAATAAAAGGTCGCCATCGACTAGTGGTATATTAAAGTTGAAAATAACTGACAACACAAGACAAAGGCTGAATTTAGAGAGAAACTCCTGGAACCGACTGGGTTTTGAGAATACTTTATGCCACCCTACTCACCATTTCTCCTTGGCTGATTAGGTGCCATTGGCAGGATCTTTTTTTACTTCAATTTAAAATTTTCAAGCCCTCACTCATGGTGTATTACCATTATCACTAACTGTGAGACTCCATCGAGCTGTCTGGTACCTGTGGACATGCGTGAAAATTGCTGCAAAATGCTAGTCTAAATGTAAATGGACTCAGGTAATTGTTATCTTTTGTGAGTAAAACTTTTCTCATTGACTTCTCTTTTTAGGGTATTCTGATTTTTTCATTCAACATAATTTAAATTTAATGCCCCAGACGCATGGTGAAATAGGGTCACATAAACTGTAAAAAAAAATGCTCTTATACTTGTACCTCTGTTTGTACGTGCCTCCAATTTGAATAGAGTAATAAACCTGTTTTGTCTGTAAAGAACCTTTACAAAGTATTAGTGTGTTTGATATTGTTGCACATCCATTTACAATTGCAAAAACCTTCCTCCTGTTTGACTAGTCTCTTGCCATCCATCTGCACAGACCATGATTAAAGTATTTCTGTTTAAATGTTTCCCAAGGAAACATTTCTATTTCTTTGGCAAAACCTGTGTCACAATCTGCTCTCAATTTGTCAAGCCTGGGCAGAATTGTGAATGGTTTAATATCCATAGTTTTTTGTAAAGTAATGTTCCATGAAACATATGATATTTCACAAACGTAAAGTGAATTGTTAAACCAGAAACATGACTAAAAACGTCAGGGACAATAGGCAGAAAAATAAGGTATGGTATTAATTTTGATCAAGCAAATACTAAGCTTGTAAATGTTTTTAAAATGTCATGGCTTTAGATTGTTGCCAGATACGATTGGGTTGTATATGAGCCAGGTTTGTTTAATTCTTCCATACTGGCACTAACAATGCCTCTTTGACTGCAGAACTTAACTTTCATGCTTCCATGTCTTTCTGTCTCTGTCGCTCAAACACACAGTCAGACACACACACAAACACACACACCTCAGAACAACACCAGCTCCCTGTGTGACATGCTTTATGCGCCACAGGATACACTCCTGATAAGCAACCCCTGACACCACAACCAAAAACTGATTTCAGGTCTCCAAAGCAGAACTGTCCACAGAGGACTAGCTCCTCAAAGCTGCTACGCATGAGCTAGTAAGCTGTCTCATTGATCTGCCTTTCCTCACAGTCCAGCCTGGGTATTCTCTCTTGTTTGCTACGCCTTAGCGAGTCCACTTTAGAAAACATCACCCATGGGAGAGTTGGAGGAGATTTAAAAAATAAAAAAAAAACCTCTCACACTCTCTAAGAAATAAACTTTCACTCTTGCCAGCTGCTACACACTAAGCGCAGTGATGTCATGTAATAAAATTTAAATTGTATGCATGCTAAGCAAGGGAATCCGATGGAGCTTTACATTTCATGCCAAGTACAGTGAATTGAAAGAGGTTAATCTGGCATTGACACATGCACATAAGTTAATGTGGGCATATTGGAGTGTGACCATACACTGCACTTAAGGAAACACATGTGAGTTATCCAGTGTATAAATTCCCGATCCATCTTTTGAGAGTTAAAGGGTCAAAGTTCATAGCATCGTCCTCTAATCTCATATTCGCCCTCACCAACACAGCATGCACGCAGCACACAACATATCTGAAATACATATCTGAGGTTAAACACCATTAGGAGGCTTCCAGCATGAAAATACAAAATCAAGTTTAGTTGATTTCTGTAGTTCTTTATCGTTGATGTGGATGATTAAGGATTTCCTTACACAAACATCACTCTTCTCCTATTCTCATGTATAGACATGTGCACATAGATTTGTAAATTGCCTGCTTCCTTATTGTTTGGAAGTATTTTGGCCTTGTGCCTCTTCTGCTCCTGTAGGTGGGTGGATGGGTGTTGTCTGTTGTGTTTCAGTGCTTTCTACTAGAGCATTGGGACCTTTTTGTGGGTTTAGGATCATATTACTGTAATGGAATAGCTGGATGGTGGGAAAGGGGGTGAGTCATGCTTCTAGTGCATGTGTGTGTTTATGTAAAAATGAGTTTGGTGGTGCTGGTAGCGGTGGAGAGTTGGATGGACGAGCCAGGTTTTGGAGTGCATTTCACTTTTTTATGCCCATTTGCGTTAGTCATGTAGACAGAGACACAGAATACTATGTAATTCATGATCAAAAGCATGAATTACTTGGGTTATCCTCCTGAATCCATTACTCTGGTTCAAAACAGAAGAGAGGGTTGCCTTATCCCATCCCTTTTTCTGTTGTTAAGTAGAAGCAAACATTGCTGAAGGGAGTAATTTCTATACACTCCTCACACAGGAGGAAAAACTCTTATTTGAGGTTTCAAGAAAACTGGTTATATCAGTTTTATTGAAAGTACATGCCCTAAAAGAAAATGTCAACAATGCTCACACTGAGAATACTAATGAAGCTGGTGGGGGTTTCATCACATATTGTGTCAGAGGCAGATGCAGTGCGTTGACTCTAACTTACCCTGGAATGCTGCAGCTAATCATGCTGTTTTTTTTACAATAAACAAACAGGCGCAACAAGCAGCAAACATTGTACCAAGCTAAATATGGCCGCCAGTTTTGTGTGATGGCCCCCAGATGCACAAAAGTATTTCATGTATTTTATGAAGTTGGTACCAGAAGTAATTGATGGGGCCATCTCACAAATCACAAAAGGTCCACAACATATCAGTGTTCTAAGTAACATTTCTGTTGATGCCATTTGCAAAACACACAAAAGGTTGGACAAAAGAAACTAAGCAAGAGATGAAAAACACCAAAAAGCTTAACTCCTGCAAGTTTAGCATGCATGCCAAAATGCCATGGATACTGTACCATATGTCTTTAGATGGCTCTGCTTGTGCCCATGGGCTTATACAATGGTTAACTTTCATTCTCATGGCAACTATTATTAGGTCCACATTAGAAAGACAATCCTAATTGAGGATTCTTTTTTAAAACTCTCCCCATGGGTGTAGTAGCTTTGATTTGATTAAACTTGATCCCTGCCTCTTTGTCTTCTAAGGCGTCTGGCGTCAGCATTATCTGTGTCATCGAGCAGACGCAAAATGGGCACTTTTGATCCATTTGCTGACTGCAGAGTTAAAGGTCAAAGAGCAGTAAAGTTTTTCATCTAAACAAAGTTTGGTAAATTTGATATTATCTTATAAGACTTTGTTTAAGATCCAGACTTGACTTAGAAATTGCACACATACACAGATACACTTTTTGAAGCCAAGGAAATCAATCTGTGTTTACTGATAAGTGATGGGAACTGTCAAGTGAGGGAAGTGTGTCATTGACCCTAACAGCTGCTGTATGTGGCAGGTGGACTGTGTGCATTGCCCATGAAAGATCTTCAAGATCTTCAAGGAGGTTTTGCCTCTGGGCTAAGGATTTAAGATGTGATAAGGTAAATGCCCAGTGTTTAGACAGAGTATCACTAGTTCTCCATCTCTAGTCCACTGTCAAGTAGGTTAACGACAGGAGCCCAGACAGCGATTAAACATTTATATGGGACACTTAACCCCTTATATATCAAATTATCTCTGCAGTATTGGCCTCTGACTGTCCAGCTCATCTTTCGTCTCTTCCAAAATTCTGTACCCTTCATCAGCCTCCTCAATCTCCAATCCTTCCCAGACCTTCACAGCACACATGGGAACTGTAACCCTCTGGACACTTCTCATATATTTTCATCATCTTCTTGGAATGACATTGTATTCATGTATTTTTAAACAATACTGTATGAGTTGGGAATACTACAGCTTTAAAAATGGCATATTACACATATAAAACAGGAAACACCCCCATCTCGAAATCTGAGTATTTATGAGCAGACTCTTTTCAGAATAGGACAACTGCTTTAGCTGCTGTGGTGGGAAAGAAGCTGCGTTTGTCATTACATGTATGTTAAAAACCTTGAAACATTTCAGTGTGGTGAGCTACACTTTGCCAGCCAACATTACCAAGGAAGCGAAATCTTTTTTACCAGCATCCTGATATGTTGAAAACTTTAATCCTGAGAGGCTTTTATGAGCTTTTAAACTGATTGACGACCGTCACGGCTCCGGAAACTCCTTCCAATGGTGGCTTTATATCCAGGACCTGGCCACTGAAAAAAGGGTGTGGGATTACCATTTTGCCCCAGGGCAAACCTGCCATACCTTCTCTCCATAAACCCTCCCCTTCTACTTCAGCGTCTTAATTTGTATAATGCACTGAGAAACAAAGGCAAAACAATGTAATTAGTTTTTCCTTCTCCGGTGCTTCACCCTGTTACAATATACTTTTTAAACTGAAGGAAATAACAGAATAAAAATATTCATCAATAAACCAGCAACAACCCCTGCAGCAAAACTGTTCTGCCACATACTGTAATAGCCATACCCACAATACCATTTCACCTGCTCATTTGTTTATCTGTTCTTTATTGTCTATGAGTGTATCTCATTGAAGTTACTATGGAATCTAGAATCAAGAAAAGGACAACTAGGGTTTTGTGGCTAATGATTATAACCAGAAAGTGCAGAGATGGGGATAAGCTGACACTTTCTCTGGTTTGTAGCCTCTGGCCCTGTACATGCTTGTATTGTTTCCCTATTGCTCTGCTCCAGTCCTCAGGGAGGAGTTCAATGCTCCATGTGAACCTGGATGTCTTTTAAAGATGATATTCTAGAGATCGATATGAATGACTGCAGTCATTGGGGACATGGCCTTATTTGGAACAAGTACACTGCTGTGTAAGACTATGGGGTGAACTATGGGCAGTAAAATTATATGACAGACTCCAGGCATTGCTCTATTTTCAATCTCAGATAAATAAATCACAGTTTAATACCTGTCCTATGTAATTCCATCACTACATCTGACTGGAATACAGGGTTAGACAAGGGATAAATCAGCATGTGCACTGTGTCTCAAGAAAAAGTGAAAAAGAGGAGTGGTGGCCAGTAGATTTGGATGAGAGGGCAAATGCTAGTGTTGGCAAGCATATAGGCAGGGTCTGTCTCCTTCTCAATCACACCTGTCCCTTTTTCAGCTTGGGCAAGGCATTAAAGTTGGGGATTGAGTTACTCTGATTAGAAGATTGCACAGGCTGACGCGCCAGGATAAAGGATCGGCAAGCCATGTTCGATGTAACCCAAGCTAGTAGCTATTCTCCAGGTTAATTGGTAGGATTAGACAGACAGGTGTTCGTGGCTTGGGACAAGTTACACCTGAAACACAGGTATTGATGGGCATTTTGAGTAGGGACAAACTGATACATTAGCCACTATTTCACTGACTGTAAGCATATACAGATGCACTCAGAGGCAGTCTTTAGCATCCTTGTGCGTGTATCAGCCTGTATTCCTACAATCAGTTGACTGGCTTTGTTTTACATGAATATTTTAAAACAAGCTAATACCTTTTTCTCTTCCTCCACTCAGACATGAAAAATTCGGCTTGAATTGTTCTGATTTGAAAGGTTAATGTTTTGGGAAGGAGAGGATTAAGATAAGTCTTTAATTTGCAGCATCTTTCAGGACTGTTGTGTACACAAGCCTTGGAGATTAGTCTCTGGCAAACAACTGCTCAATTAAGAGGCGAAGATAAAGTTGCAGTGGGGGTCCAAATACTTGCAGCAAAGCAATATAAACAAAACAGGTTGCTACACTTACAGTCAATTTGTAAAGGGGTAATTAAAGGCTATCTCTAACTGCTTTCTCTGGTTGGTTTATTGCCACCCAAGGAAGATATATGAATCCAGAATACTGGCTTTAATCCCAGTTTTGAGCCATAACAGGTACTTTGGTGCATCTGTAGTAACAATGACTTTCAGGATTTCTCCTCATGTTTACATGGAACTAAACAACTGAAGAAAGCCTCTGAAAAAAGACCAAGTCACAAAGGGGTCATTGGGCCAAAGTCTGAAAGTCCTGCTCTACTTAGCACCAACATCTGGCCATGTCCCCCTCCCCAGTCCCTTTGTTCTACTCATCTGTTATAGAAGCTCAAATTCTCTCCCTCTTCCTCCTTTTTTTTCTAAAAATCTAGTGGATGCCACTGAATCTTGCCAGGTGAAACAGGCAGCAATGTAGCTAAACTTTAGCTGGATGTTATGGATCTGGAATCAGCAAGGAGGGAAAAAAAATAGTTTCATTCACTATCATTGGCAGCTGCTTTTATGCTTCACGTCTGTCACTTCTTCATGCCACTCGTCTCATGTAGATTTTTTAAAACTTCATAACAGGTTTACAGCATGGCGGATTCATTTAACATTACATTACACCACACGCGCCCTGGCCTGCTGCCTTTAAACTGATAGGGGGAAGGAAAAATGACAGAATGCATGGTGGCTACAGCCAAAACACTCAACCCACTCAGAAACAAGTTTTTGTTCTGTTTTCCTCTGCAGCCAACAATGAGAACCCTAGCTACACATTGATAATCCCTGTCATGTTTTATGTGCTCATTACGTATGGATTCATAATCATGTTAAGAGCTTCCCAGGATGATCTGTGGCAATGAGAACGGAGGTGGAGCCTTTATGTAATCAAGCACCTTGCATTAGCTCATTCTTCATTGCAAGGGCTTCATCTTAGGACTTGATTTAATATCACTGGTGTAATGAATAAATAATGACAATGATACACTTAGTCGTGAATCACTTGTCAGTATTTACACATGCTTGTGGTTCAGCTCTGCCTGGAACTGTATGGTGTTAAAAGAGTAGGGTCATTTACTTTCTAATGATAATGACATTGATTTTGCAATGATGCCACCTTTCAGTATGTTACAATACAGTCCATTACCCTCTGAAATACAGTTAGAAAACTATGTATTTATTGCAGGTTACATAATGAATTGCACTAGATTTGTATCAATAAACCTGTAACACTGTGTGATTAACCTGTCACATTAGACTTATAACAGGTTAATGGTAGTAACAGTATTTGAGGCAAAAATATTGCAGAAATCATTTTTTTCTGTTTCCAGATAAACACCAAAACACAGCCTAATCCAAGTACATTTCTTTGTTTTCCACAAAATTCTTAGTCTGTAGCGCCACAGAGGCTTATGAACTCTTTTACACCCCTATCTGATTTGTCATACTCAGAAATTCCCATTTTCCTCATATCTGATAGGCAGTTGACAGCTATGAGCCTTGTAATGATTGGTCGAGAGAGGCTCTGTTTAACAGCCGATCAGTATGCTCAGTGATGGGTGAGGATTCCATTAGGGGGAAATTAGGAAACTCAAGAATAGGAGTAGCAATAATGGCTGATATTAGACCTTTAAATCATCTGGCTCTCAAACCTTACAGCTGCCCAATCCTTCCTGTCTTTCCCTGTCTCTCCACTTCTGTCCCTCTCTCACTAGCTCTTTTCTTTAAGACCTCATCAATTTGAAAGAGCTTGATCAGTCAGCTTGTTCTCTGCAGACTCCTGGCCTAGCTGTTGGTAAATCGAGTCCTTTTCTCACACTGCTCCAAGTCACATATATAGAGGGGGAACCACCATCTATACTAGCTATAGCAGAAACCTGTGTTATTAAATTTTCAGAGGGCCTCTGCAGAGACTTTCAAGGCTGTGTGAATTCCCACTGGTTTGCACGCATCAGTGTGTAAACGTGTCCCAGCGAAATGTTGGCAAAAAGACGGGTGGACTAAGACCTTCATACTGTATATACATATACCACCTGTAGTCAAGATATTGAACTTTCATTAAAAAAAGGGATATCTAAGCATATAAAAAGAAAACTAGCTAATAATTCACAGCTAATTAGCAATCATATTCTTTTTTATTATCGATGGATAAAATAATGATACATTTATGAGCAAAATGGTATGAGAGATAGACGTGTATAGTTACGGATACCTACTTTATTGGAAAAGTAGTTCAGACTTAAATCTGCTATTTACTAATAACATCATGCTGTGGTAAATTATTTTGTGATGCCATTCTTGCCATTCTTCTTATATCTGGGATCACAGAAACACTGCTTTTATTATCAAAACAATTGATATCTTACTAGGGTGTTTCCTTTAAAGTTTAAAGCGTATTTCATCAATTGCAGTTTTTAAAACCTTACAATGTTGCAAAGTGGTGTAATTAAAGCCATGTAGTAGGGTGATGGTGATCCGTGATGCTGGATTTGCTTTCTTCTGAGCAAGACCCTTTGGTTCAGGTCAGCGAGCATACAACTAGTACAGTTACACTACAGGGACATCTCTCTGCAGTTCATCTAAATGTCTTAATGACATCCAGACCTGACATAGACAACCATCTCTATGCAGATGATAGTTGACACTGAAATTGTGGTTAGTGTCAGTCATATCTGAACTTGTGCAGCTGTAGACATGTTCCATATACACTTAGTTATGCTTGGATAGTTTATTGAATACATTCAGTACTCATGAACAGCATGGCTTTTAGCTCTACACCTGGGATGTGTCGTGTGCCTTTTAGTGTTCAGATCCACTGGCACACTAAAACTTTTCATAATGTTGTTTTTATAATTAAAAAAAGATCAGGACTAGTATGTTATTTTTACTGCTGGCTTGCAGATAAATCTAGTTTTGGCATTATGGCATTTATTAGTGGAGTGGAGTGGAAGATTTGTGGAGCAATAATACTGAATCCTGATCAAAATATCTCCTTTGAGACAAACCAAATAGCTGCTTTTTGATAGCGGCAACCAATCAGCAAACATAGCTGCAATTAATCAATTGATTTAAAAAAGGCATTTCAAAATAATTTATCTAGAATTTCTAATAAAAGTCAATAAAATAGACTGGTTTTAACTTTAGATCCTCCTATTACCTCTGGCTGTGTTCAGCTCATCTCATTCATCCTAAAGAAACAAGCTGATATTATTAAAAAATGTATCTTATCTAATCAATTCCAGAAAAATCAATGCAGCTCGTTATTTACAGCATTTAGGTCTCTGCACCTGATGATCTCATTATGATTGCTATGGAATATATCACACATAACTACATAAAGACTTTACTAACACAAAGCTTTAGCTTCCTATGCTGCCTGCATCTACTTTAATTCAGTGGTTGCTCATAAATATTTCTCAACTGAGCTAAATTGCTGATCTTTCCGGGCTCAGCCCCACCCTTGTAATGTTTAAGCTTGTGCCAGTTACCACAATTAAGCCTCACAAGAGTCAAAGGGAGAGCTGTGCACCACTAATGCATGTGAATGAAAACACTTCATGTGATATCATATTGAAAAAGACAAATTTTTGAGCCCATGAACATGAGGATATTTAGGAATTTCCTTTGGTCTTACAAACTAAAGGTACTTTGTTGTACAGCTGAAGCGTATCCTGACCTAAGGGGAATGTTTTAATAACGCGAGAAGAGAAACGCATTCAAACCACTGCAAATGCAATTGAGGAAGAAGAATTTGATTAAGAGGACTGTAATCGAGTCAGCGTGCTATAACCAGAGGCCTGGTGCTGTGAACCGCTATTGCACAAGTGTAACAAGAGTGAATTTAACATCCGGCGTGGGCATTTTGTTAATCCAGCTCTGTAATTTAGTCCTTCCTCCCCCATCTTTCAATTATCATTATCATAAAATGAAGTGAGGTCTGAGAGGCTCTACATCCAGCAAAGTTTTATCCAATTATCCGCTTCGAAGCTTTGTGTTTTCATCTCAATTAAAGATGAAATTTTGAGTTCCTGCGATATCTTTTGGAGCCCTTTTTCTGCTTAGACATATATTTGATCAGTCGGACATATCAGTGAAATACTGAGCAGACATATAGCTCCCATTTTAAATCCCCGGAGTGAGTAATTAATTATGTATATATGTATGTATATGTGTATATAAAATATAGACGTACATGTACACACACATACATTTGCACCTGGATCTATCAGGAGGCAACAAATTGAAGAAGTTTCCAAAATGTGAAACAGTGCAAATGGTTTTCAAACAATCGACAGGTTCAGATTTTAGAATTGGATAATGGGGATTCAGACAACATGTGTGTGAGTGGGAAAGTTGGGTAATTGGGATTAGAGGTCAAGTCTGGGGGAATTTGATGGAGACTAAGATTGGCAGGGAAAGCAGACACACAGAGAAGCCTGATACAGGTGGAGGAGGCAATACAAACAGGTCAGAGGCTACAATCATGGCAGGATCAAAACTTCTGCAGTGATATACTGTATATATAGTTACTTCACAGACACTACATTTTTTTATGCCTAGTAACAAATAGAAGTAAAGAGAAAAAGGGGCAGAGGCCAATGACAACATACCAATTTGCTTTTACACCATTAGTTCGGAGTTTTATATGAACAATTAGGCTAATTCTAACCTCAGGCATTTTCCTATCTGCACCTACTAACACCTTTCAGTTCAAGACATTGTTAATAAGCTTCCCTGATGGTATTACTTATGATGAAATGCAGCAATGCTGAGCCGAGTTCACAGGGGCCAATCGTTAAGGAGATGAAATCAACTCCTGTGGGAACAGAGCAGACCTAAATTGCTCTTTTAATTCATTAACAAGCAGATGTAGACCATCCATATTCAGCTCCCAGTGGGGTCTTACCAACCTAGGCAGGGGTTAAAGGGTATTCTGCAGAGGAAGCTACAAGCTCACTGACCCACACCCATCAGCTTCACTGTGTGGGAACTATCAGACAGGCTTTCAGAGCCCTCACGGTAGGGCCCATCTTAATTGTGGCTAAGGTCTTCATCAAATATGGATAGAGAGACCTCACAGTAATGTTTTAATTACTTAAGAAGACGACAGCTCTGATCAGTTTGCCCATCAGCATGTCGGGACAATAGGCAGTGAGGGGCAACTCTAAGGATGGAAAGATCTCTGTTTTCCTGCTTCCTCCATCTCTACCTCCCATCCTGTGTGCATCGATCTCATCAGCATCGGTGCTTGCTGACAGGAAATCAATCTGACAGCCTTCGTAGCCCTAAACTCATTCCATGCATTACGCTTCAGACTCTGGTTGTCTCGCCCTTTCTCGCATTGGTGAATTTGCATTTGGAACCCCTCAAGAGGGTTTACTGACACAGCTGCTGTTCAGTTTAAGAAACTTTTCTTGTTCAAATTACCTGAGATTTAAATGAAATACAGAGAGCTTCACAGATGGTCAAGCTCATCTGTAGTGTGTAGAGTTCTGTTAAGTGTTAGCATGACTTGAGGACAACTTTGTTTTTTTTTTCTTTTTAAAAAAATGTATTATCAAGGTCATTGTACCTGCAGATCCTTTCACGGCAAAAGGCAAAAGAGAGGAAAACTGATGGTAAATACATTCACTTCAGGCTACACATTGTGTGCTTGTTTTTTTTTACCATACACTTTGTATTAGATGAGGTTAAATATTGTTTCTGTTGCAGGTGGATATGTGTCTACAAGTTTGTATAATGTTACAGAAAGTTCATGTTAGCTAGCGTTAGCACATTAGGTAATGTTAGCGCAAGTGAAATCATCTAACATTAATCTCGCCAACGTTCGTTATTTTAGACATATATCCACTTACTATAGAGACAACATTTAAACCCACCTGATATGAAGTGTGCAGTAAAAATATTAACATTTTTAATGATCACCTTGTGGCTGGTCAGGCCAGTCATTTCTCTGATCATTTACCTTCATGTTTTACAGGCAGTACCAGTTGGTATGTGATCAAATCTTAAGCTAGAGCTATTACTTATTAAATTCTGGACACCAACAACACAGCAATTTGACATTTCAGGTAGGTCATATAGTTACAGGCATCTAATGTCTGACCACAGTAGATCATCACTGAGTGAGAGTGTTACTGTAACATTAATAGTATTATACTACAGATAGACACAGCCAAGTAATCCTATGATTTACAGAGACATTCAAGCCATGCTTTTTACATTATGGCCAATAAGTTGCTTTGCCAACTGCTCTTTTCCATAGAGCTTGCTGGCACTAAGGATGTTCTTACCTGATGATTTGCAGTTTATAATAATATGAATGGATTTATTTGCTGCGTGCACATAACTAACAACAAATCATACAAAAAAATGCATTTATATTTGTTGTTACAATATTGTAGATGCCAAGGGCAAATATATTGACACTGTATTGTGTATGAATCATGAATTTTCAGTAATATAGGTTTCCACAAGAAGTTAACTGACTGAATCCACTGACTTTGACCTCAGTGTCACACGTGCCGAGGCAGAAGTAGTCTGTCCATAAAAATCTCAGGTGGCGCAAGTAAGCCAGGTGTCAAGGATCTGAGAAACTGCTTTTGGCCCTCAGGATGAGGGGTGAAGGCGACTTAGTATTTCTCAACATCCCTGCTAAAATCTCCCTTGGAAAATCCACATAATCCTTCATTTCTGTTGATTGTATTCCTTTAACACAACTCAAATGTGAACATAGACACCAACAGATGCAGTAAGCAGACACATCAGCAGTAAACACAGAGTGTGTATGTACTTTCACACAGAAAACGTGTAAAAAAGCCACACTGAATCGAGGTCCCTGCTCACCACATTGAGGATAATCGGCTTTATCTAGCCGGGCACTGCTCGCCAGGTCAACTCCCTGATTGCCCTTCTCTGTATGTGTGTGTGCGTGAGTCTTATCTTCTTGTGAATGTTTGCCAACACTGCTTCCTCAGCTGCTTACTGAGATATAGCCTACTATATGCAACATTTTCCTTTACTGGCTTATTTTAGTGCAGCTGGATTTAATGAACACACTGTCTCTCCTAGAAACCAGACAGCTTCACTTCAAACTATCTTCTTTGCATTTGTATGACATGCAAGTTGAAAACGACCATGTAAAGAATGACTAGTCTCTTCAGGTAAACACTTTTTATTTTGCCTGATGTTGTGTTTACTTACCTTTCAACTGCAACAACATCTGTGTTTTAAGCTTGCTTAGAAATCACCTAGTGTATATGTGAAATCTTGTTTTCAAATAGTTCATGTCACAGACCCCTGGACACCGATTCCTACTGAATGATTTTGACAAATTCCAAGTCAAGCGTAAGATAAGATTAGATCCAATGTTGCCCTGGTGTCCACAAAAAGATAATAAGAAATAGGAATGAAAGACCATGACACCTTCAGTGGAGGTTATTTTCTTACACATGCTGATCCCAAGGTTAAAACTGAACATTAATGCTCACCACTACTGTCCTCTAATGACCCTGTTTCCTAAAAATTATGTTCCTATGCAACTAAACTGCAACTGTGATTATGTTTTTTGTAGCGTAATCATTATGTTGGCAGACTGGTGTAGGACTGGAACTCTGCAGACCTGAGTTTGAGAATAGAGTCCTGCGTGTTAGGTTTAGGCAAGAAAAATACTTTGGTTAGAGTTAAAGGCAGATCATGTTTGAAGTATGCAGACATGTGTGGGTGAAGTGCTCTCTTACATTTTTCGCTAATACCCAACCCACAATCTTTCCATGACCCTAACCCAGTGCTGTGAGTGTCTGAACCCAACTATAAAACACGTTCATAAAGCTGGAATCGTATATCAGCATGTTCACATATTTTAGTGGAAGCGAAAAATGGATGCCGTAGATGGGATGATTTGGCAGACAAAAATATGTTGCCTGTGGACATTTAATTTATATGTTAAGGATCGACGTATTTGTGATTTTGTCGTTTACGTTTATTGTAAACATATGGTCATTATGTTGACAGAACATAATCCAGTTTCAATTACATTTCTCAGAAAAACGTAATCGTGATTGCAATTTAGTTGTATAGGAACATAATTTTTAGGAGACAGGGTTGCCTCTAGCCACTCAGTTTTGGAATGTGCATGTGGATCCTCTTGGGGACATTGAAAGAACTGTTCCTTTGTTACAAGAGCGTTTTATTATACTGATTTCAGTGACTGGCAGGATATACCCTGAGCAGCTCAGTCATGGACACCACCACTAATTAAACTGCATACTTTGATCTTCTGCAACAAAGTTGTCTTCTGAAATAAAATACTAATATTTGCACTCATAATCATCAGATTTGATGGCAAACAAAAAAAAGAAAAATGTCTTAGCTTTTTCTTTCCAGAAACATGATTGCAGTGAGACATAAGGGGAAGGAGGCAGAAGGCAATCATATTTTATTCTTAATAGCATAGCTAGACAATCTCTGTTGTCATTACCTTTCAGTGTAATGAAAATAACTGAATATTGCAATCAAAAACATTAAATTTCATCTTATTTTATTTGACCATTCAAAGCTTTTCACCACACACACTTTGATGCATAGCACAAAGTTTTGAGTGAGCCTAATCTTATTGTTATCATTTTAATTGCTTCCTTTCACCACAATATCATCTTTCCTTCATTGTCTAATGTGTCTTGATTGAACTTTACTCATAATGTGTGATTTCTTGCTTTGCATTTTTAAAAAGATCTTAAGTATTTATGTCTGCTACCCTCTATCTGGCATTTTGTGGGAACGTACCTATGAAGAACAGATTAGATAGAATTTGTCAAAGGCAAAGGTTTTGGCTTTGATCACTATGGAGAATTAATATGCCAGGGGAGTTTTCACCCTCAACAGGGGGCGCTGTGGTTATACTCCCAATGGCTGACGTGCTGTAGTTAAAGGGTGTTGAATCAAAGTGAATCACTTCAACCATAGTGCTCCCAATCACTGCTAATTACTGGTCCGTGACTCAATTAGGTGAATGATTAATGGCTTTCTAGTGTAAAGTGGAAGGATTCAATTACAAATAACACATACAGACAAAATGCTGTTCACCTCATCTCTTCTAGCACTCAGAACTGATGACTGAATATTATGTGCAGCTTTTCAGCATTGAACATTTAAACTAGTTTTCATAGAAGGACACTTCTTCTATGGTTTAAGCTTCTGTTTGTAGAAAGTGTGCTAAGTAAATGCTCTCATACTGTGTACTACATACCACTGGCTGCAGACCCCCATGAACTACTTACTGGAATGAACTGGCAAAATGCCCCCAGAAAGAACCGATCCAGGGGAGTCTGGCATATTTTCATCCGAAGAAAGGTTTTGGATTAAACAAGTCTATGATAAAGCATCCATCTTGCTAGGCCAAATCTCTGTCTGCGCTCCTCCCCAATTCTAACCCCAGTGTATGAAACAAAGTGACATTTGAAAGAGACCAGAGAAGGAGAGTACGCAAATTAGAGGTGCTGGGAATGAGAGCAGGGAGGTAGCCACATAGCCATCTGGATAAAGGAAACAGATTTCATTGAAATTTTCTCGCAGGAAATCACACAAATACTTTTGTTGCAGACAGATGAAAAGTGAAACCTGTTATGTATTAGTCCAATATTAAACATATCTATTTTTGTCTCATCCAAGGATGTCAGTGCTAGTCTGAGCTGCTACTAACCCATTAAGATCTTTAATATTTTCAGTGATTGTGGAGATTTGAAATGCAGTGTAGAACTTTTCCTATGAACTCCTGCTTAATGTTTCCCTTTTCTTCAACATCTCCAACTGGGTGTTTTAAGGCTAAATATCTAGGCCATTATTGTTGCTGTAACTGGGTGAAATAGCATCAGCATAACTCAGGCTACTGTAACAAACAGTGCACCCTCCTCACAGTAGTGCACAGTATTCTGACACAGAATAAGCTAACACATATCATTTTAACAACTTTAAGTTGACAGGACTAATTGGACTTTAGTGAGCCTCGTTTCTGAAAAGAACTTGAACGACAGTTTTTATCACACTTGAATTGTAGATGAGAAGAATTTATTGAAAAATAGGTAATTACTTGAAACAGGCAAACATTCATTTCGTAAATTCTAACATACTGCCATATGATTTGTTTAACATTGTCTCTTAGAGCCTATTCTTCATGGTATTTAAATTGCACTTGTAAGCCTAAAATGTCAACTGTGTTGTTTACCTATCCCTTCATGTTTACATATGACTAAAAAACAAGTAAAATAATTGTGGCAGATGTGTGTATACATCTGTTTTGCTCGCCCCAACAATTCCCCTTAATGTTTACTTTTGTTTTTAATACTTAAAAAATACGTAAATAAAAAAATTATCCAATAAAAATAGCTCGCTTGTATTCCTAGAATACCACTAACACTGGGTACAGTATAATGACTTAACATATATGTTATCTGCAACAAAGCAGATGCCATAAACAATTTTACTTTGTGACACTTACGGAGCTCCTGGTTATAGCTGTTAGCACAATACAAGTGGTATGTGAGAGATATCAATCTCCTTACAAAATGCAATTTTCAGTTTATAAATGTTGAACAGAACGAACCAGCTACACTGAGTTCATTATTACACCCCATCCTGAATGATTATTTTTCTCCCTTTCATTGTTTCAGTATTTTTTTTTTTCCATGGTTACACATTTCTGTCTCTGTCACCTTTAAACGCCTAACTGAACACACACTTTTTCTCAGGAACAAAAACACTGTCAAAAACTAAAATGGGACGGCTGAGCAGTGCGGCAAGACAAAATAACAGGTTCTAAGATGCTTGAAACTAACAATATGGGGTGCCAATTGACGCAGGCACACACCCCAGAAAGCCATTACTCATAATATTTACCCTTAACTTGCTCTCTAATTATTTTTTCTGTGTTCTTTTCCTTCTTTTCACCCTCACATGTCCTCCCACCACACTCTTGGTAACAAAGTGTCTTATTTGAAAATGCTTCACTAAAATATTCCAGAGCAGAGAGGGAAAGAGAAAACAAGGAAGAAAGTTACAATGATGTTTATTCAGTTTATCAAGTGTTTAGGGTTCTTGTTCACTGGACATCACAGAGAATTCGTAAACCCCAACAAACAAAGTGAATATCCACCTACACATCTTCACCCATTACGGTCTTTAATCCATTTTCTCCCCTCCCTTGACATTTCCTGGACTTTGTCACGCTTTATTCTAACAGGACAGAACTGACTTCTTTCTCAAACAGATGGCCCAGATGTCTTTTGGAGACCTTTTTTTTGCAGATGATGCACCATTTATCTAAATGACCATCACATGCCTGACATTTAAACAAAGTAGAAATCCAACTGTGGTGTGTCTCCTCCTTCTCTGTCTAGGAAATGTGCTCAAGAGTAAGCAGAAAATATTTCAGAAGAAATATGAAGTGTGGGAGTCTACAGCTTCACAGCAGGTCACCTTTTAGAGAGATGGAATGGAAGAACAGCATGGATGGTGCAATTTTTTATCTGTCAGTAGATCTAGGCCTGGGCTTTCTCCTCTTGATTTCCAGACTCCCTCTCTGCCTCCATTTTTCCTGTCTGCTAAGGATGTACATGTATCTGTGTAGAGCTTGACTTGATCTGATTTATGGTTATGCGGATATAGAAAGAGAATCAAACAGATAGCCTGCATGTGTTCTTTATTTATAACCAACACAAATGAAAAGTGAGCTCATCCTCTCCCTTTTGCTTTTTCCCTCTTTGCTTCCTTTCTTGCCCTATACAGTAGAAAGGCCTCCCAATTTCTTTCAGTGAAACATCTGGAAAGTGTTATGGTCACCACTCAACCACAAGAAAGACAAGTGTCTGCTCCTTACGACCATGTTGATTTGGAGAAGACGTTATGCATGGGGACCACAGTGGGTGTCCACAATGTGGAGTTCATGGACAGAAACTGCTAAATACCGTTATTTATTTTAATGTAACCCTTTCCGTAACTTGGGTAAAGCTGAAAAGTGTGTTTCTTAGCTTTATGAAAAAAAAATTAGTATTCTTTAACATGGTAGCCTGACATTATAATTATTCAATTAATATTTTAATTAACATGTCAAATTTTTATTTGTATGTACATAATATTTGCATTAATTTTAGATTTATTAGTGTCTGTTTTATAAATCCAGTCAACCGTAACATGCTAGTATGGCATGGCTTAAAGCTGTTGGTGTGAAGTAGTAAAACAGAAGGTAAGCTGCAGGAATTTCACTTTTCCACAGGGACAAGAGAGATCGGCACTGTACGATAAGAGAAACAAATTGCAGTACAAAATTAATTATGATCCAGCAAAACGATTACTGGATTAGTCTACCATTAATTGAAAAAGCTGATGAAGGCCATATAGCACAAAGATTAGAAGCATCTGAGCCTCTTGTGTTCAAGGAAACAATATTAGGATGAAAGTTTTAGTTCAAAAAATATTGTAGCACAACATAGTGGTGTCATAGTGGTGGTAGCAGGTGAAAATACTGAATCAGTTGTCACATCTACTATTGTCTGTATTCCAAGACTCTTCATAAAGCTGCCAAATCATTAAAAAAGAGGAATGGATGTAAATTACTAGCTGGTCACACTGCTTTTCCTATCATCTTAACACTTAATCATCCACACACACACACACAGGCACACATACTTGTATTGTACCCTGTACTCTAAAAATAGATATCAATAGTCTCTAACTTCCACAGCTATCCTTTTGAGCTATTTAGGGGTGTTTGCCAGCTAAGCAGTCTAACACTTCAAATGCAACACCTTCAGACTTGCAATGACGAGAAAGGAGCAGCAATCACACAGCCGCAGGGTTAGCAGGCTGCAGTTTCCTTTTGCCCCTCATCTCTACCCCAGAATCTATCATGTGGGATCAGTATGTAACTGCAGGCAAAGGCTGTTACAGTATTAGCAAGGGAGATGCCCTCCCTGAGCCTAGCAGGCACCCGAGGTCTGTCTGTCTCTTCAGCCTCCAGGCTTCAGACGTCCAATAAAAGTAATCCTCCCTCAACAACACACATGGTTGAGAGGATGGTTTAGTGTCTCTTGGCAGACGTTGATGGTGGGCTGACAGGAAGGTATAGATTTGACCAGGATGAGGTTTACCTGCAGAGGTTGTAATGAAGTAGTGTTGTGCTGCAGGGAGGAACTCTATTTGGAAGAGTATGAAGACGATGCCTCTGTATGAGAATACAATCTTCTTCCTGAGGAATACTGTATACAAAGGTTTATGTTTACATGTGAATTTGGAAAAGATTTACTGTATTTATGTGTTTATGTGTATATATGTATGCACTCTGAGATAAGCCTCTGGATGCCTTCGGCTTTGCTGTTTGATCAATCTACCGATTTACAGCCACCCCTACAGTACACTGATGAAGCATAAGAGCAGTAAATTCTAGTTCCTCCACTGCCCTCTCTATCTCTCTTTTATTGATGTAACACCCTGGAAATCTTTCTAGGTTCGGTGGAATAACCAGAGAGAGACTAATCTTAATTCTTAATCTTAAAATTTGTTCCTGTCTGTGTTTTTGTTCATATTACATTTTTCACACATTTGCTGTACATCTAATAATTCTCAGAAATTGCACCATTTCTCATCTACATCCCTTTAATGTCAATGCTGATCTGTCAGGCACTCAGTAAGACTCCATCTAACCCTCGGAGAAGCTTCAGTGTTAGCTGAATTTTCACTGGTGGAATATTTAATGCTCATAACAGTTTAAATGGCAGTGGTTGTTCTTCTTCATGTCCCTACTAGTCTCTTCTCAGGTTATCTTGATCATTTTTTATGTTATGCATTTGGAGTTTCTGCTTTCTTTATTAATTTAGTTTTTAGTCTTCTTACTGCCAACATTAGAAGACGCACAGTAGAATCTTAGCACACATGTTTTTTACCTTTTTTATAATCAGGTTGATGCTCAGTGAGATGTAAATCATCATAACTAGACTTTGGCAAACTCTAATACCTGACAAGCTTCAGTCAGGTGCTGATGGCAATTATAGACCTCTTCAGCTCTTCCCAGAGACTTCTTCTGCAGAGGCAGGACTGATCAAGGGTCTGAAAATGCCTTTCCCTTGGGCTGTTACTTGAGACTTGATAAAGTCTCCAGAGTCTTAAAGGCATGGAGGTGATGAAGCAAACACAAAGCCTAGATCCCCTATTCCTGCATTGTGAATGCGGGGCTGGGTAAAAGGATAAAGGGGGGCTTAATGGCAACCTGCCTAACCTCCTGACCCTACTTTGTTTGAAGGGAGGAACTAGGGGTACCTGACTTAGGCTCCATTCAGGAATAATAAAAGCGCAAAGCTTGGATATCCGACATATGGTTCATATTCCTCCCATCTTTACAAGGGCTTGGTGAAGGCCCTTGTCCCAGGTATACAAAGAATTACAATGTTTTCTACTTGTATTGAACATTTGTTTTCCCCTGTCTAATAGATTTCACCATTATGGCTACTACCAGCATATCAATTGTACAGTACAACATTTCTCATGTTGTGTATTTTAATAAATACTAGGTGTCCAGAAATAATCATATGTTGATGTTATTACTGTCAAAAGCAGAGCTCCCATCCAATCTATCTTTTTCTGCTTTGGTTGGTTCTTTCCCCTAAATATCTGGCAGCTGTAGCCAACATTTATGAATTTCATGTACACAGTTACTAATCTAAGGCAGTCGCGGCAGGTGGGGGGTGAGATCATTACTCCTGTTAAGGCTGACATCTGAGGCCCAGAGCAGGATAAAAACACTCTGATCTCCTTCCCACATGCTCTACAGCCTTGGAATTTTCCCTCACCAACTAGATTCCTGCTGACGGTGGATCAAACAAACCTGACTCTCCCTAGAACTAGTATCTCCTAATTTTTAACGTGAGCATCCCTCTTCTCTGTGCTCAATATATTGGGAAATACAAGCTCTCCTTACCTATTTGTGTATATTTCCTACTTGTTAACTCTCAAGTATATTAAGTACCAATGAGTATGACTGAGTGCAGAAGACATTTCAATAAGAGCAGAGTAGAACAGAGTGAAAGAACAGAGGTTCTCAGCTGCTCCCGTCTCTACAGTTTGCTTTACACCCGTTGCCCTATAGGGGGAGCCATGACCTCATGTTCCAACTCTTTCTATACCCCACATCCTCTGCTGTCTGTTTCAAATTGCTTCCAGTGTTGTACTTAAAAACAACTTTGGGCTCAGCTTTGGCCCCAGCCCTGTGAGTACAATAAAAATAGAATATACTATGATGAAGTGCAGTGTGTCTTGCACAGAAACTTGGTCAGACAGACAAACAGGCAGCAAAATAAGCAGCCAGTGATATGTGATTTATGTGCTTTTGCCTGCACAATGAACCTTAGTGGCTGAGTAATTGATATCACTGTCAGACAATCTGACTGTTGCTCTACGGCAGCTAAAATATGTGGTAGTACAACATTGTTAGATACAGAGCAGACAGAAGCAGAAACAATAATTCAGAATTGTGTACCCACTGGCATGTGCTGAAAGAAAGCAAAAAATTAATTTAAAAATTTAAAACATGTTTTCAAGGAATTTATCTACGAGTTGATTTAAAAAATTTACCCAATCTAATGTGGAAATTGTGTTCCTGAATATAGTTCAGACCACGTTTAAAAAATGTCCGAAACTAAAAAAATTTCAAATGCGATACTCGTGCTTTATCATTTTACTCCCTTACATTAGAAAAAAGAAAAATAAATGATTAAAGAGAACACACATATTTAAAGTACATTCCAGCTTCTCAGACCTTTTCATATTCTTGGAGAAGACTTGATGAATAACTAATTTATTATTTATTAGTATAGCAAATTTAAAATTTGCTCAGTAGTTGAAAGTACTGAAAGCAGACAATGGCTCAGTGTGCATGAAAGTGCAAGGCCGAATGATATTGAGAATAAACTATTCCTCTGACCCCATTTGAGCTGTATGGCAAATGCATCAACTATGCGCTCTGAATAAACAACATAAAGAAGGACTCATTCAGTGGATCTCTGTTTTCAAGAGATAAGTGTGGCTTGAACACAGAAGCATCAAATGTGGATAGAGGAAAAAAGAAGGATGCTTGGTTTGACCCAGAGATTATACATGCCAATGGAGTGATTTGCATCATGGCCTGGGTGGCATCAGGCTATTGGCAGGATGCTGGTTGTTGTTTGCAGATCTTCATGCAAGAGAAACTGTTTGCCCTGAGGCAAGGTATGCATCTGCATGTCTTTGATGCTGTGCTTCTGTTGAATCATGTGTTAGGGTCTAGGGTCTGCAAATTACCACAGTCAATTATGTCTCAGATAGACAGACAGAGCTGAAGTCTACAGTGCATTACAATGAAGAACGCTGTACTGTACACGAGGTACCTAGAGTATGGTTGAGTTAGGGAAAATTATGGCAATGGCAAATTATGGCAATGATTATGGTTATGATGGACACAGATGGATCTCATACTCTTTTGCCTCCCCATCTTTCCTGTCCATATTGTCATTGTCAAATGGAAAAAAAAAGTTTGCATACCCATTCACCTCCCTAAACCCAGCACCTTTATAGATTATTACACTGACATTTTGAGGTCACCCAATCATTCAATATGGATGTGTTTAAATAAATTAAATGCTCAACTGAGACTCTCATTGTCTCAGCATACTCCAAACATCCCACACTACATAAAACTCATGTAACTACAGTCACATGCAAACGGATCTACATGCTCAGGTGTGCAAACAATTATTAGCATATCCCATTTGCATGTATCCATTTGACCAGACAAATATTGACGGTTTGTGCTACCTTATTGTGTAAAAATAATAATCTCATGATTGCCACCGTCTAATTGCCACAGCTGGATGTGTGTATGTTTGTGTGTCTTTTTCTGCTAATAGAGCGAGTGAGTCCTAGCTCATTATTCTGGCAGAGAGAGACTGCTTTATCTACTATCTGGCCCATTTTAAATGCCTAGCCTATTTTTAAATGGGTTCCTACACACCGCCTTGTAAGCAGCAAAGAGCATAATCTCTCACTAGGATTCACTACACTCGCTCTAACTAGCCAAGTCTCTCTCACAGTCATTATTGGAGTTTCTCTTTCTTATTATTACCTCCGAAAATTAATGAATGAGAGACAATGTGTTGCATCTTTTCTCCAAATAAATAATGAGTTCACGAGCTACACAAAAATTATCATGGCCATGGAATGCTGTTTTTTTTCTTGGGTATTAGTGACTGCAGTATAAACTGACAATACATTCAGGTTAGTTTGTGTTGTTGTTGGTAGTGTTGGTAGTGAAGTTAATAGTGGTGGACAGGCTTTTATTCTAATGGTCCCCCATTACCTGACTTCAAATTTAACACCTAAATATTCAGTACACTGGAAGACTGGTGAATGCACTCTACTATATGCTGAGGGGTTGAGCAGTTAAATGGGTAATTGTATTTGCCTCAGTGTGGGAGATTGACTCTGTGAGATTGACTTTCACATCTAGGAAATGATCTACAGTGAGATTTCAGAAAGCCCCTTCCCTCTGCAGCGAATCTGGAGAGCTTGTTACTTGAAATGATTTAAGGATTTTCACATTGTCCATCTTCTTCACTCTCTCTGCCTCCTGTGCTCGCTCTTGTCCTCCCTCTTTTTTCCTTTTCCCATCAGTTTTCCCAATTGTCTACCGCGTCTCTTGCTGTTGCTCCTTCTCTCTCGCTGTCTCATGTGGTGTACTGGGAATATTTGGACAGCACCCAGTTTGCAGATAATGTGTTGCAATTGCGTTATGTTGTTGGTAGAACTGAAAACCTGTCACTGAAAAATAAATGTATTCTCTTGCATTTGTTTATCGCTACACTCCTGAATGTGTGTACAGGATGTGTATGTAAATGAGACATGCATGTATCCATGTGTTGCCTACAATTGTGTTTGAACACTGTATATTGTAGTGTATAGCTTTTGTAGTGTATTGCTTCGTGTCTCAAGTGTTTGCATGCCTCAGAATTGGCTGCTGGAATTTGCTGTGAAGGACGATCTTTTTGTCTTTGAAAGAAACTCATTAGGTGTGCAGACGTTTGCCCCATGCTTTTTAGTGCTTACTACGTCAACACCATTTGTGCTTTTCATTTTTCACGCCTGCTCTTTTACTCCACTCTCTCTGCATCAACCCCACCCCAACATTGCTTCCTGCTCACCTCCCTGTTTCCTCCTCTGTCCCCCTTCCCTCTCATTCTTTATCCCATCGTCTTGGCCCAGTGCAAATGTAGAGCATTCTGCTGCATGGACTGATATTTCTGAAGCCAACTAAAACACACGTTTATGTTTCAAGTACCCATGACTGTGACGGACATGTATATAATGTTATCAGTCTCTGTCAGACATGCCAGCTCTCTGCTCTTGTTCATTTGAAAGCTGTTTAATGTGTCAGGCCTGTCTGTAGTTGAGACCCACATTGCCTTTTTGCCATACTGTACCCTGACTCTCGTTTTGCAGGTGTTGACTGCATAAGAATATGGAAAATGTTTTACATTTAAATTTAAGGTGTTTAGCTTATGTCATCCAGAGTGTCTAACAGAACATGAAATGTTCTGAAAATCACTCATGCCAGTTTCAGGGACCGATCATCTGAAATTGTGAATGTAGAATTTCAACAAAATAGTTTGTGAATAAAGTGTACCAGCAGTGAAAAGATATATTAATGTAGGCTATGAGTATGTGTACTGTATGTTAAGTAGTGAGACAATTTGTTTGTTTTCATTTTAATGTGATAGTCTATAGCTTAAGTTTCCCAAACCCAAGCAGGGTAGAAGTCCATTTTTATCTGAAAAGGGGCTCCTTCAGACAGGTCCTCTCTTGACTGGACTTGTGCTGCAGTTGAATAAACCTGTTACACTTTCATTTTACAACCAATCGCTGGCTTCTGGCCCTCTTAATACCATCTTAATACCACCTAATACCATCTTCCTTCTAACCTCAGAGACACTGTGTCTCGTTTAAAGGGCTCACATTTCAACTGCACAATGTAAATGTCTCAACATTTCACTATTTTTAGCAGATTTAAATGGCAGTCTGAGATAAGCGAAGACCTTAAGTGCATGAGAATTGTACAATAGTAAACTCTACACATCATGCTTTACTTTATCAATCTAGCAGTAATGCATTAGATGACAGGATAAAGACATAGGGAAAAAACTAACACAGACTATAAGGTGGCTAAGTCTTGAAAAGTCCTTTGTTGCTTTTCAGGAGTTTGTATCTTGCTGTTGAGCTTTAATTAATCACTTCCGGGGCTATATCTGGATTTTTAGAAGTACATAAGTCAAGACTTGACTCTCCTCACCTAAAGAACCAAAGAGCCTGAAGATGACCAAAGTGAAAGTTTCTTAAATGGTAAATGATAGAAGGGTAAGGGTATGATTCAGTATTTCTCTATTAGGTTGACTAACAGTAGTACAATCCAAACTCCCCAAAAAGATATTACAGACTCCAGAATTTCAATAGTGGTTAAACTAAGGCAACAAATGCAGTTTGGTTAAGAGTATTTTGGCAGGAAAGAAATGTGTTGGTAATATATTATATATCACTATATTTGCAATGTATCCTCATCATTTTAACAACAACAACAACAACAAAAACATAACCAACAATATCATACCTGTAAATGCAGTTTGGCTGCATTGAAACACATTTTTAAGAAAGTTTTTCCTGTTGGTGGAGGAATGACCATAATAAGAAGAGAGATAGCTTTTTTGGGAGGGGATTGGACACTGCTGCAGTCTCAGTTTGTGATTTTGCCTGAAACTCTTGTCATTCTGCAAAACTTGAACCACCACTAATATAGCTGTTATTATCATCATCATCATCCAAATGACTGGATCTAAAAGTGCCTGAAATTAAGCACTTAAAAGTTGCACATACTCAGACAACACTTCTTAACTCACCTCTGACACTTTTGTAGTGTTCCCACTTCAGGTTTGAGGGCAACATGGTGTGCTTTGCTGTGTTGGTGGAGGTCCAAAGCAGCTCTTCAAAATTAAACTGTGGAAAAGCCCCACAGTCAACATTGGCTTAGCTAGTGCCACTGGCAAATTGGGTCGGATGTGCAAAAGTCACCTTGACAGTTTCCACAACAGTGCTGTCATTGGTAGACAGCAGTGTCATCCAAATAGATGGTGGGTGTTAAGTGAGTTAAAGGACATTGCGCACAGTCCAGAGGGGAGACTGCAAATGCTCAAACAGAACAAGCAAAACAGAGGCAGCATAGTGTTTTACCTGTTACTAATAGCCATGGGCAATATCATCACATTTATGTACTGTGTGAGTCTGTGTAGTATGTGTGCGTTTTGCCTTTTTGCTCTGTTGATCACAGCCTTTATGTATTTAGATGTACTCTAGGTGTCCTCCAGTAGAATAAACTGAACAATATTGGTTTTTATTCAAACCCTTTCAGTCACCTCACAACCTGAATTGATATGCACCATTTCCCCATACAATAGGGGATTAGTGATTTTCCTACATTAGTACAATGCAATGCACATGGTGAGCTGACAGATTTAGTGACTCTTGCCAGAACAATTCTTCATCATAATACACACTTTATTCTTCCCCGTAAAAGTTCCCTGTCATTTAAGTAGGATTGAACAGACATAACAAACTGTGACAGCATTTGTGATGAATGGTCTTCAAGTCACAATCTGAAATTTCACTGTTTACACTTCCTCAGAGCAATTTTGTTGTATAAATCATAATCTGTGTATATGAGCTGTCAAACTCGAATGGTCCAAGAATGGGAGACACCACATTCGTTGACTACATCATGCCAAAACACCGGATTTGCTACATATGCTGACAGTACATCTGGATTATCTGGCTCTGTAGTTTTTGCAAGATTATTATTATTATTATTATTGTGTTGCTGTTGTTGTTTTTTCATCCCACAAGAATTCAAGTTTAACCGTGTCTGCTAAACCAGGTCAACCACAACTACAAAAACGTTTGACCAAAAATACAAACACAATTGATGTGACATCCGTACAACAAAATTCTTCAACATAAGGAGTTGTTGAATTTATGAATTAATGTTTTTGAACACAAGAGAATACAAAATGCAGTTTTCAAATCATGATTTAATTTATTAAGGGAAAAAAAGCTCTCCAAACCTGGCTGGCCCTATGTGAAAAATTGTCACCCCTTTGTTAAATCATGAAACACAATTTTTGGAAAGCTGAATTTAATTTCACACATCCAGACCTGATTACTACCAGACCTGCTGAATGACGAAATCACTTAAATAAAAGCTGTCTGACAAAGTGAAGCATGCTAAAAGATCTCACAAAGCAACACATTGTACCGCGATATAAAGAAATTCCACAACAGATGAGAAACAATGTAGTTTACATGTACCAGTCTGGAAAGGGTTCCAAAGTTCTAAGCTTTTGGGACTCCAGCAAAGCATTGACAGCCATTATCCATAAATGAAAAAAAATACAACAGTAGTGAATTTTCCCAGAAGTGACCGGCCTACAAAAATTACCCCAGAAGCACAATGACTGGAGACTGGGCAAAAATGGCATCCATGGGAGACTTCAAAGGTAAGAGCCACTGCTGAACGAAAAGAACACAAAGGCTTATCTCACATTTGCTAAAGAGAAACATCTTGATTAGCCCCAAGACTTTTGGGCAAATATTCTGTGGACTGAAAAAAGCTGAACCTTTTAGAAGGTCTACGTCCTGCTACATCTGGCGTAAAACTAACACAGCATTTCATAAAAAGAACATCATATCAACAGTCAAACATGGTGGTGGTAGTGTGATGGTCTGGGGCTGTTTTGCAACTTTAGGACCTGGACGACTTGCCATAATTGACGGAGCCCTGAATTCTGCACTCTACTAGAAAATCCCGAAGAAGAATGTCGGGCCTTATTTTTCTGACCTCAAGCTCAAGCACACTTGGCTTTTGTAGCAGGATAATGATCTGAACACACCAGCAAGTCCACCTCTGAATGGCTAATAAATATATAAATAAATAATAATAGTAGTAAATAAATAAATGAAAATGTGAAAAGTGACCTAGTCAAAGTCCAGAGTTAAATCCAATTGAGATGCTTTGGTATCTCATTAAACAGGCTCTTGCTCGAAACCCTCCGATGTGGCTAAATGAAAACAATTATGCAGGGTAAAGTGGGCGAAAATTCCTCCACAGAAATGTGAAAGACCCATTGCCAGCTATCACAAAAATGCAGTTTTTTTTTTACCAAGGATAGCACAACCAGTTATTAGGTTTAGGTGGCAATTATTTTTTCACTTAGGGCCAAGCAGGTTTGAGCAGCTTTTTTCTCTTAATAAATGAAATTATCATTCAAAAACTGCATTTTATATTTACTTGCTTTATCTTTGTGTAAATTGTTTTTTAACAAAGTGTAACAAAAAATAATAAAGTAAGAAAGAGATAGAAAATAAAGAATCAGCAAGATTGCAAATACTTTTTTCATAGCACTGTGAATATAATACATTTCCAGTATGTGTTTTTCTAAACCTAAAATTTTTAAAATAAAACTTACATTTCTAAATGTACTTCATTGCGAGCCAAGATAGTGAGAATCCTTTCTTTAACCTGCAAACATTAGCCATACTCTCTCTGTAATAGCATTCAGTTCCCAGAGAGTCCTATTGGACTTCTGTTTGGCAGGGGGGCTATTGATTTCATTAAGAAGACGTGTGGAGCACATTACAGAATGATGACTGCTTCATGGGAGGTCAACAAGAAATCAATATGAAATTATATTACAGCTTCGACTAGCTGGTGTAAGGCCAGATACCATGCACCACTGCCAACACCCAAATGGAAAACGTGGGAAAGACTTTTTTCTGCAGGAATTTCTTGCGGAATTGAGACATAGTGAAGAGGAACTGATGATTAACAGTGGTCTTTTCTATCGATAAGAGGGTGACACAGTTAAACCGGACTAAAGAAGCTATAATGCTAAAAAGAGTCTCCTTCTTCTCACTGTGTGAAAACAGGTAGAGCGGAAGATGTTACAAAATAAAATGCAATAGTACATATAACACACACACAAACACACATTTCTACACAAAAACTAGGATTTCGTAAAAAACAAAACAAAACAAAATATGGATGCTGTTGTAAAAACACAATGTTATTCAAAGGTGCAAACTTAATACATCAGGATCAGTGTCGTAAGGTCAAAGATTAGGTTTTAAATTTTTAACAGACCCACCAGTGTACTATAATTATATTTAATATAGTTATAACTGCAAATAAGATTTTGAAGAAACCTAATGTTGACCACTTCATTATCAACACAATAATAAACTTATAACTACTTATAACATCTGTTCACTATGACTTCAATCCATATTTGACCATAAATAAATATACAGTAGTATCAGACTAATAGTGATGAGAATCGTGGTTTTTTTGAATGTGGCATTCTTCATATCTAATAGCTGTTTAAAAGATAAGCTCATTATTCTTTTTTTCTATGCAACTTGTTCTAATCTCATAATGTAACAGAAGGGGCAGCAGACAGAGGTCTGATGCTAATTTCCTGTACAAACAATAAGGTTATGCAGTAATAAAACAATGTGAAAGTGTTTTCCCGCTGTAAACTCTTTCTGTGTTCTTTTATTGTCGCCAGTCATTCCTATACAGGATATAATCTGTGGAGGAACATCATCAGTATTTCTCCACAGAGAAACAGGAAACTCTTTAACAATGTGTTTGTGCAGTGCGTTTATGTGATGGCCATCAGTTTTAATCATTTTATCATCATTTCTGAGAAACTGCATAATATGTAATGTCGTTGGCACCATGGCAAAAAACAAGAAGACCACATTTTTTGGTAAAGTTAATATTCAGCACCTTGTCTTTCTCTATGATATGTAATTTAATTCTAAACCCAGGAGATAAACCCGGAAAAAAGCCAGGGGGCAGAGCTGTCGCGACCAAGATTCTCTGCGATACTTCACATTAATGATCTTCTTCCTTCCACAGGACCCACAGACTCTCGCTGATATTTCGGAGATGTGATATGTTTTTTACATGGTTATCAGTTTAATCTTTTCATGGGAAGTGCTGTGACATTCGTGTAGCTGAGCTATTTCAATTCTACGCGCAATATCCCTCACTAACAACTACAGAAGCCTTATGTTACCAAAACCTTAGCCTGTAGCCTGTGGCTGTAAAAATGTCCACTTATTATAATGTGCATAAAAATGTACTAATAATATATAATAGTATACTATTAATACATCAAATTGCTGCGCCAACGTGGAAATGATAAGAGCTACATCATGATGTTTTGAGCAGATAAAGATGAACAACTTTAACTTTGTTAACCTTTTAATAAACACTGTGGTGGATGTTTCTTTTCCCACAAAGACCTGCAGTTTAGATTAACCAGAACCAGTGAATGGGTTTATGTCCAGTCCTCTATGTATGTCCATGTGATATAGTGGTGACCTGTACAAGATGGACCCCACCTCTAGCTGATTACGAGCTGCAGCATCCCGTCTGTGACCCTAGACAGGAAAAGCACTTTAGAGAATGTATGGATGAATACCACTGTAAAATTTACATATAGTGTAACTTTTTGGGTATAGTTAAGTGCTACAGAATAAAACATATAATAATCAAGTGTATTTGAATATCTCATTATTTCTTTATTACCATTGTATAATACAATTATAAATCATCTTCCCCAAGTTAACATTGTAATGACCTGGAATATTGAAAGGTCTTAAACCTTACGTTGTAAAGTGCCTTGAGATGACTTTTGAATTGGTGCTATATAAATAATTTGATACTTGAATTGAATAGAAAAAGGTCCTGGGTTTGATTCCCAGGTCGGCCAGAGTCTTTCTGCGTGTTCTGCGAGTTTTCATGTTCTCCCCATGTTTGCGTGGGTTCTCTCCGGGCACTCCGGCCTCCTCCCACAGTCCAAAGACATGCAGTCGGGTTAATTGGAGACTTGAAATAGGTGTGAGAGTATGAGTGGTTGTCTTTGTCCATATGTCCCCTTACGGGGACGAAGCAGTTCAGAAAATGGATGGATGGATAAATAGTTATCAAGTTAAAGCTTGTGTTGTTGAAGGAAGATCTATGTGAGATATCACAGAGAATTATGGGTCGTGGTGGCTTGTCCCCCTGCCTTTTCCAGGTTTCTATTCTAGGTTAATACAGATCAATACAGATACTATGCATGGAGGTGAGATTCCTCGATGGATGATTGGTAATAATAAAAGACAACAATGAAAGAGGAGTTTACTGTAGAAAACATTTTGACATTATATTTATTATAACATTATAGTTATTTGAGCAGAAAATCAGACCTCCTCCGTCCACTGGGAATTTCAAAGCACAGAGCACAAAGCAAGTGTCTATCCCTCACTGCAGCTGCACTTTGTCAGAGAAGCTGTTGTGAGCGTTAAAATTCACTGCCAGTAGATAAATATTGGAGTCAATGAGACATTGTGTGCATTGCAATAACAAAGCAAAAGGATATCTTTATCATCCCATCTCATCTGCCAAAAGGCGTAACAAATCATCAGAGCTGTATGACAGGGGAGGCGCCCTTTCTGCAACATTATGAGATGAGAAAGGGTTGTCTGAGATAATCACACACGAAAAAATAAACTAACATACATTTTCAGCGCTCTCCCATTAAAATGTAAATATCCAATCATAATCATTAATAATTTGAGTGGCTGATGTTAAGCATCTCTAAATTGCTCATATTTCTTGTGATCTGTCAGTGCATTGTGAACATTACATGCATCCAGTTTTAGTTCTGTGTGTCTTTGGAGGGGTCAGTGATGTGTTTACTGACAGCATGGTCAAATCAAACTCAGCATCTTCTTCTGCTTGTGACTCTCTCTCACTGTTCAAGTAAAGAAGAGAGGTGTGGATTTGAGACAGGCAGTGAAATTAGGGCAAAGCATTAAAAACAATGTCTATTTAGTAACTTGGATCCCTTCATTCTCATCAAGGAGCCCCTCAAATAAACTGGCTTGTGTGTGTGAACATAACATCTCATTAGCAATACCTTTCTCTGTGTCGGGATTAGGTCAGGTTTGTCATGTGCTGTAATGTCATTTGCCCTTCTAAACATTGTATGATCAGATATTCTTAAAGTAAAACACAACTTGTGGGAATAATAGCATAGTAAAATAAATTCAAAACAACAGAACATACATTTACCCACTGAATATAGCACTATGTTGGAAACAAAGACTGACTGAAAACAGAGAAATTTCAGTTTTCCACCCCCATGCTAAATTACAATGTACCCTCATGTGGGACAAGGGGAAACCCTGATCATTAATATAATCATCACTCCCACATGGGTTTTAATACTCATATTGCTAATAAAAACAACATTTGAAATAGGATGTCTGACCTCTTTATAATGTCTCACTCTAGGTCTTTCTGTTCCATAAATCATAATTTCATATCAATGGAGTTCATATTCATCTATTGTGGGGTTTCATTTGTGCCTGCTTCTGCACTGTTTATTAAAAACTATTGCATTATTTATTGATGCCCTTGATTCTGTATGCTATATTACAATGCACGGTTTTTGTTTCACCACACATTGCCACAGTGTTTGGCTTGATAAAAAATTGGTGGGGAAACAACAACACAATAAAGACCCTGAGTACTGCATTGTGGAGAGAGCTGGGGCAGGTGCCAAAGCACCGTGTATTCCAGAGGGAAACAGTGCAGCCTGCTGCTTATATATAAAGAGTGTTATGTGTTTTCTTTCTTTCTTTTTTTCTTTCTTTCTTTCTTCTTTGTGTTTGAGGGTACAAAAAAAAAAAAAAAATGTCGGTACTGTTTACTATACGTTTTATTATCTGATTACTAATTTCTCTATTTAAAGATAACATTGACAGTCCTGTGTATTTGAGAAAGTGGTTACTCATCGGGTAACCTCAGAGTTGCATTTCTGCAAATCCAGACTGGTGAGAGCACCACACACATTTATGCAAATGAGTATACAGTGTAAGGGCTAATGAGATTTATTAAAGCTGATGCTGGATTGTGGGTAGGCATGGGTTAGTTAGTTTGTGAAAAAGCAAAATAAGCATCAGAAAGAAAGCATGCCCTGCGCCAGATGCTGATAATATATTTACTAACACTGAGATGCCATGAATGACATAGATGACAGATGATTAATTACTGTGTTAATTAATTCAGAATTAATTACATTGTCTACTAGATATTATGAGGATTCTAGAAAGACTCTAAACCCCTAAAATTAAATGTATTTAAATTGATTTAAAAGTTGTTTTTTTGATGTAAAAGTATTATATGCATAGTGACATACAATGTGTATTATAGATAAATTAAAATGTATTAGAAATCTGCATCTCTAATTATGCTACTAAATATCTGTTGTCCTTTCTTTTCTTGATCAGCATACTGGAGTACTGGATAGGATGTGGGGTGAGTGGTGGGCTTAAATAATTTTACCATTGATGCCATGAAGTCTCAGTAAGGCAAAAAAGAGCGGAGTGACTGACAAGTTAATTGGTGGGATCTGTGAACCTCAGGGTCTGGTCCCATTGCGGAGGCCAGACCAATGGGATGATATGCCAGCTAATCCGCCTTTGTCCTTCCCCTGGTGCTAGACCAGCTCCTAAGAGGGGAAAGGCCTGTTAGTACCCAAGTAAGTACCTCAACAATCTGACCGTTTCCAGTTCAGAGTATTGCAAAGCCTGTCTTTAATTCAAACCAAATCAACCAAACAAGCTTCTTCTTATTCTTTTTCTTTCAGCTTCTCCCTTTAGGGGTCACCACAGCACACCATCCGTCTCCATCTAACTCTGTTCTCTCCATCTTCCTAGTGTCAGAACTGTGCTGTCCCTCTAAAATACATAATCTTTCAACAAAAACTCAGCATCTTCAACTCTACAACCTCCAGCTCTGCCTACTGTATTTTGTCTTGTCTGTGCCACTGTCTCCAGTCAATAAAACATAGCTGGTCTCACTACCATATTGTAAATCTTCCCTTTCCTTCTTCTGGATACACTTCTATCACAGATTACTTCTGACACTCTTCTCTACCCTGCCTGTACTTCACTTCTCTCCCCCACTCCACATTACTTTGACTGATTGACCCTAAGTATTATATTGTCCTCCTCTAACTCTTGCAACAATCTAATTGATTAGAGGCTTTATAATTAATTAATCTTGATTAATTACATTTTAATTGAATCGCAATTTTGACACAATAAGCAAAGGTTTTCAATTCAAATAAATTGTGATTGATGACTGAATCAATGAACAACGACACATATGTGAACTTAACAAAAATATTTATTTTCCATCAGTCTACTATATTCACAGATTAACCAGTTAGTGCAAAGTGCAGTTAAAGCAGTGTTCAGCATTTTAAAAGCCTTTTTGTAAACGCAAGCACTTTTACTATCATGCATTATATTTTAATTTTAAGTAAATTCCAGAACGGAGCAGTGTTTCCCCTACCATAATATTAGGGGGGCATCCCCTCCTAATAAAAGTGTGATTAAATGTGTTAATTTTTTTAACACAATACTTTTTCTGTAATTAAATAAAATAAACGCGATAAAGTCCCAGCTCGAGCTCATATACACCTAAACTGCATTCACAATCACGTTCTTGTCAACATAATGACCATATGTTCACAATTAATGTAAATAACGTTGCAAATATGTTGATACTTAACAGATCAATGAAGTGTCCAGAGGCAACATATTTTGTCCACCAAATTATCCAATCTAAACATTTTTCTCTACCGCTCAAAAATCCAAACACGCCGATATAGGATTCCAACTGTATTAACGTGTTTTATGGTTAGCTTGAGGCACTCACCAAACTGGGTTAAGGTCAGGAAAAAATTGTGTGCTGGGTGTTAGTGAAAAATCTGACAGATTACACGCCTGCATAAAAATTTAAACACAAACATAATCTATTTCTAAGCCTAACCAAAGTATTTTTCATGCCTAAACTTAACCTCACACAGGACCCGGATCTGCCCATTGCCAGTCCTGTGCGTTTTACGCCCACCATCCAACCTAAGACAGAGACATGGAGACAGGGTTGCAGTCAAAGGTGTAATTGAAGTGTTTCAATAAAGTTGATCAAATCTAAAAATCCTAGTATATTCATGTCTCCCGTCCTTTCAAGAGGATGGAGGTTGAACACACACATGCTCAAGTCTCTGCTTTTGAACTTTTGATTGTTGACTTTGACGTACTCTTGCCCAAACAATCCAAAACCTTGTGAATCAACACTTTATTATGAATACTTAGTCCAATATCATTTCAGAAGTGTAGAAGATTAATGGAATTATTATTATTATTTTATCTCATTCATATCTTCATTCAGTAATTACATGGATGCTTTTACTGTGTGTTGAACACAAAGGTTCAATGTCTTCAGTGTAAGGCTTATGAAAAGCTTGCAGAACTGATTGAAACTTGACTTGACTCTGACCACTGACTTCAGACGTCCAGATATCCAGGTTTGTTGCAACAGAAATCAATAATCATCTCCTTGGCTCAGAAGTGTTGAGGTCAACATAGTTCCCTGTGCACCACTTACAAGTTTCAATGTGAAGCCTTCCCCCAGAGTCTGTCTTGATCATAACTAGTCTAGTGTCTGAGTATCTGATGTGTAGATGTGTCATTGTACAAGGTGAAAAGTGCAGGATAGATAACGGATCCCTATGGGTCTTCTGTAGTAACAGATTTGGCACCACTCAGCTGGCCATTGATTCAGACCACCTGATTCCTACCAACCAGAAAGGACAGAACCTAGAGGATGATGTGTGGATTAAAGTTAATTTATGCCGGCTATCCTCCCATCCAATTGGGCTGAACTGTATTATGTATTATTAAACTTCATCATGTTTTAGTACGTGTTTTAGTCATAGCTACCTTGCATGATTGGGTAGTAGACTTTGAGAGGTTTTAATAAATTTGGGTAAAGAATATTGATACTGAATATACAGATGCAAGCAGTGAAAAATGGTAAATGGTCTGCACTTATAAAGCGGTTTTCTACCTTACTGGTACTCAAACACTGCTTCTCATTCACCCATTCGCTCACACAAGCACACATACATTCACACACCGATGGCAGAGCTGATATGCAGCTGACCTGACTCATCGGGGGCAACTTGGGGTTCAGTGTCTTGCCCAAGGACACTTCGACATATGACTGGAGGAGCCGGGAATCGAACCACCAATCTTATGACTGGTAAAAAACTTAAAAAATCACTTGACTACTGGCTGACTACTCAGTGTTTTGCACATTTGACTAGGAGGGTATAATCAGAAAGTCATTCTGCAAGTCTGACTTACAGTATAAACACCTACAGCCTGAGTACGTTTTACAATGAGTGATTACGCCAATTTGCCAAAACAATTACACAAAGTGGAGTTTTTTTCTCGTATAGACAAACAATAATTTCACTTCATTAGATTAGAAGAAGACATAAGCCCTTTTCACACATGCACTCCGGACTATCTCCGGGTAATCAGGTCCAGACTTTACTTGGGGCTGCACTTTCACACATGCAGTACCCACTCGGACATCAGAAGAAATAGTCAGTTTGATTTCAGTGAGGGAGGAAGGCACGGTGTGGTACAAAAAGTTCACCCCGGAAATCAGCTGATTTTTGTTAAAGGCATCGTAGCAGAGCCAATCAGGTGATTAGAAACGATGCTTAATGTTTCTAACCTCAGTTTAATGAAGGAGAGAAAACGTGATGCAACAGCAGAAAGCATGATAAATATTTCCTATATTTAAAGATGTTGTGCTGAGCAGATCTACTAACAGGGAACGCCCGCAGTCTCGTTGTAAATATCCTGAGAATTACCAACACCCAGGCTCACACGGACATTAGGTGGACTTTGTACTGGGGGGTGGCAAGAGAAAGTCTGTGTGATGTCCATGTGGGTTGACGCAGTGTTTGCGTTCACACATGCTGCTCACCAGAGTAAAGTCCCAAGAAAGTCCAGAGTCCAGTGCCTGTGTGAAAGGGGCTATAGACAGTTACATGTTCATTTCTGTATTCCAGTGATCTGCTTACATATGTTAAATTGTGATTTGTACTTGATTTTATTAGTTCAGTTTTTTGTCTACTTTGCCATCCAACCTGGACCTTTTCTGTGCTGGGACAAAATGCTGCTTTCAGACCAATGTTTGCAGGGAGGCTACCAGAAGAAATTCAGACAAAATGAATCTATATTAACGCATTTATGTTATAAACATTTTTGTAGCTTATATTGAATTACTAGTTTAGTTTCAAGGCAACCATATTTGTAAACATTCTGTCACTATCTTTGCACTTTGAAAGCAAGAGGTGTGTTTTGATGGGCTTCAGTATCCAGAAACTATGGTGTGTAGGCCACTAGAAAAGAAGTTAGAAGAGCTGGCGAGGTCAGCCACTGTTTATTTAATGGGAGTCATTTTTGGTCGTAAAAGGAAAAATCACTCTCACATACTTGCACTGTTATCATTGATGTTGATGTTTGACAGTGACATTTGAGCAGGCAAGTGGTCAGTCAGGGTGCATTTTTGTGCTCTTTTACATAACAGGTCATGAGCTTTTTTTGCACAAAGTTACCATACCAACAAGTGGGTGAGTGTACTTGAAAAAAGTGAGAGTGAAGAGAGGTATGATTTATCACGTCGCATAATGCTACCTGGATGTAGAGTACTTAGTGTTTAGGGTCATTGTTACTAGTGAGGAACACAACAGCATCAACAGAAAACACATTTTAGTGACATCAGTGAGAAAACCAAACTAATATTACTTGTTTAACTCTCTGGATTTCCTTGGATTTTCAACCCTTTATCTTGCAGTGGCTATAGTGAAATTGTTTTTTTCTTTACTGCTCTTTTTCATTGCCACGCGTGGCAGGTTAAGAATTTGTGTCACAAATTCCCTGACACAAGGTGCCTCCTCTACTGCAAGTAGCATTCAGAATAACTTCACTCACATCAGGCACAGCATTCATTCTAATGTATGCAGTAGATTTAAGCAGACTCACACACATTACCATCTATACAAAATGTATGGGACTCATTCTCATTCACTGAACCTGAGGAAGGATAACATGAGCAAACAGACAGCATGAAGTCTACCTGAGCTGAACACACTGACACAAATTGAGTGCATCTGCTTATATTTAAGGGATGCCACCAGTCTTATATTAATTTCACATTTCTATTCGCCTCATGTCTAACCAGGATGCCACTGTTGGTGGTGGAGGGTGGAGCCTCCAGTCCTGACAAGTGAAAGTGTTAAAACGTCACAAAGAGCAAGTGTTAAAAGCATAAACATGTATACTTGCCAGTGGTGTAATGATTTTTCATACTAATGGAGTTCAATAAACAGGATGAAGAGTGTTGATTGTTTAGCTGATGAATTCTGTCCTCTGTAATGACTTTGCAGTTACCTCAGACACTTGGCATGATCCAGTTGCAGAATGACCTCACTTAACCTCTCTGAAATTGTTACTGGGCAGTCTAATTTAAACAAGCCACTTCTGTTAGCAATGTAACTTTTAATATTAGCTGTGTGGGGCAAAGGTGCAATGCACCTTTTATGAGTCACATCTGTGATGAGCTGCAGCTTTTGTCCTTATGTCTTTCCATAGTGATATTTTAAATTACTCTCGAAATGTTAATTAGAATTTTTATGACACTCTGAATGTTTTTATTAGAATTTTAATGAATGTGACTTAGGCACAATAAAACTTAAACCGTTTATTGGCTCAGTATGTAGTTGAAGTCAATTGAATTTTCTAATACATTGAATCTACTTAAATTTTAAAAAATGCACATACAATATTGCTGTTGAATTTTCTTTCAGTATTAAAATGGCACTCATCATCAGGCTGTTTGTCACTTCTACAGCCTATATTTAAGTTATAAAATAGTTTTACCCAATGTGATGACTGTGGTGTTTGTTGCTAGTCATACACTACATGATGAAACTTGGAAGAACCTCACAATCTCTCTAGACATTTGAAAAACATAAATATATGATTACCTTGTGATTTCTGATACTTGTTGACAGCTGGTCCTTTCAAGCCCCCAGCAGTATACTTCTGCCCACAGCAGAGGGATGAAAATACAATGCAACTTGTATTCAATGTGAAATCATTTCAGAGTCATTCTTTGTGTGGACATATTTAAGTGTCCTCTGATCCATAATGAAAGGCTGTATTTTGATAGTAGCCTGTATCATGCAGTTAACTGCCACTGGCTGTGGCCAAAGGCAGAGTGTGTTTTCATAATACGTCTCTGCTTACCTTCAGCTATGGCTGCTCAGCAGCAGGTAGCATTGTAGTTTGATGGATACAGTTAGTTAACAGAGCTGCTGATGCTGATTGAGACAGGCTGTAGCTGGGAATATGACTGGGATGGTGCTGTTGATTGTGACTGTAGCTGTGCCTGTGCTTCAGTTGTTAGGATTCTGATTGTACACATTAGTTTATAATGGTTAAACACCACTGTATATGAATACCATCCACATCCACAGCTTTGTTCAGCAGAGCTAGGAAGTGCAGGAGAGCACCAGCGGCTACACTGAATATATACTGTAAGACCCCAGCTTTTTGAAAGGAGCTATTAGCAATAAATGGATCATGTAATATGTCATCATCACTTTGTTCTACCCTAAAGTGTATGTGCAGTGGTAGTTTGTTAACTTATACATAAACTCACTGGACATCTCGTCGTAATCCCAGCTGCATCCTGCCTCAGTCATCCTCTGCAGAGGCTTGTTACAGCCTAATGAAACAGTGTTGGTTAGCTCAGGTAACTAACTATCCATCTAGCTACAAAGCTGCTAACCACTTGCTCTGTGGCCACAACCAGTAGCACTGTACTGTATGGCATGGGATTATTTGTTTAATTGATTATTTTATTTGACCTCTTCTCAGGACCACACAGGCATGTGGACTGTCTTATAGTTACATTTAAATTATATTTATTTAGTTCTGTTTTCTCTATTGCTCTTCTGCACAAACGTACATACAGTACATACACCGAAAAATCACACCTCAGTTTCTGAATTACACTCCGAGGCGTAATGCTTTAGATACAGTATATGTGTCTCAGTGCTGATGAAATGTGCTGTGTACTCAGCCTTTATCTGTCACTGTGTAGAAATAAGCCTCACCACACCTACTCACGCTGTGAATTTCAAGGCTGTGTCTTAATTGAAAAACTTGAGTGGGCCATTACATTTTGTGTAGGACGCAAGAAATAAGAATTTGAATTTGCATCCTCTGTTCAAAGTGATGACTCAGGCGCCTTGACTAATGGCATTCATCTGGCAGTCAAGTGAGGAACAACATCATTAGTGAATCATACTGACTTTTTTATGCTTGTAATGATTTGTCCATTAACTCACAAAAATATTTGTATTTGAATTAGTCATTGATGTTAGTACCACTGGACTTTATGGTTTGCAATCCATTGAGTACTTTCTTGGACTAAGTTTAACATAATCCATCAGTTGCTGGCCAAAGGACAGGAAAAGAGCATGTGCAAAAGCACAAACAAGAAAACAAACCAGGGTTTTAATAGCTATGTTACAACCCTGGCTGAGTGGAATTGAGTAATTCCTCATCTTTTTTCAGTCTTTGCTATAGTGTAATCACTTTTGAGCTTTCATATTTATAGTAATAAACTTGAATCTAAAGTGGCTAAGGCGGAAGAAAATGAAGTGAGATGTAGTGAGGGAGCTGAGAGTACCCAAAGGGAAACGCAGGTCTTTACTATTTCCATCCTCTCATTGAGATAAGATGGATAACGGAGTTATTTTAGCATACTGTATCTTCAGGATAGACCATCTGGATTCTTTCTTAGTTCTCATTTAATAAAAACTGGTTGATTTATGTGAATAGGTACATAGTGATAAAATAGGTTTTTGTCCCAAAAAAGGCAATTAGTCAAATGTTTGGCACTCCTGCATTGTAAATTTCTGGGTGCAGATTAAAAATTGACAAATAAATTAGCAGGTTGTTTAATATTCTCAAGATGGATATTTCATAGTCATTTGTTGGACAGATTACCTCATCATTAGAGCACAAAATGTATGGAATTGATTAATTCTGATTAAATTTTTCACAACCACGAAACCTTAAAAAACAAGCTCTTAAACTGAACCATAAGAGCTTTTCTGTACACAGAGCAGTCTCCACATAGCCTTCCTTGTTAACCCTCAGGCTAACCAAGCCCCAGGTACAGCTGCTATGATGGATTAAACGGCAATCACTAAGGCAGAGGGCTCTGGAACTTGAGATTATGCATTCAGAAGCCACCGTCCTCCCTAAGGCTGAGGGCAGAAAGAATAGCAGATCTTATTTTCTTTCTGTGCAGGTCTTTACGGCACATTTCTTTAATTTGTTCTTAAGAAAAGTCCTAAGAATATTCGTGACATGTTCCTAAACACGCAATAGCCTCTCCCATCGCCAATTTGCTTGTACCTTCATTCTTATTTTAGTGGATCTGAGATCTTCTTAAGTAGACAGTGCATTCTAGTTGTTCCTATTTAGCATGGGGAAATCGTGTTCTCAAACTAGAGTCTCACACAGAAATGAAAATGGAATAGAGAGATGATGGATCACAGCAAACAACCCTCACATTTAGTAGCATTAGCAGTGGGTATAAAAAAAATACACATGCGCCACTGAATTTAAAGGAAAACAGTCTGATGTCAAATCTAAAACTAATTTTAAGAAATGCTTCTCTTCCAGGCATGCCCAGAGTTTTCTGAGCTGAGCGAGTCAGCTGTCCAGTACCCAGAGAGGGTCAGAATACTGTTGTGGTGCTTGACAGGGAAGTGTAACATCATGTTTAATAGTTATAGTGATACTACAATGTGAAGTGTTAGTGTAATATTTCTTAATTAGCAATTTAAAAACATGACACTTTTGAAATAGACATAGAAATAATTATTTTAAAATATGATGAAAATATGATTTTTAATTTTTAATATAATATTATGCAACTGTAGAATCAACAAAAACGAAACAATCAGTCTTTAGCCTGTGTTAGATGATCAAGGCTGCAGTTCCATTTTACTGAAGTTGTCAGTGTTTTGTGTCTGTGCTCTTTCATGCATTTACACAGAAGTGTATCATCACTGTCATGTCTATCTGGGTCTAAATGTGATGGCACTGAATGGTGCATGAAAAATGCTTAAAAAAATTATATTGTGTGAGAAGGTAATTTCTCAAGTGAAGACTTCTGTGACAAAGGGCATTTGTGTTATAAGCTACTGTACACCGATCAGATCATGAATTCTACATTTACAAAGTTATAATTTTTCAATTTTTAAGTCGAAATGTTTTTAGTTTTTAAGTCAAAATGTTTTAATTCTACTTTATGAGCATTATTAAGGTCATTGTGGGTGATAGAGTCGAACTGGAGTGTGTCATGGTGAGAGGTGTCTTTAATGTTTTAGACCCCTCACTGATGTAAATAGGGAGGTCAAAACATTGGAGGCACCTCTTAACAAAACAAACAAAACAAAATATGTTTTTGTATAATTGCTAAAACCATAGTTTGTGCATTGTGTGTCACCAAACATACATTACTCACCTTGTCTACTTATTGTATTATATACTATTATTACCACTATATATTTGTCTATATAAACCTTTCACACTGAAGCATGAATTCACTGTCAATCAATAGCAATATCACAAATGGTGTGGATTGACACAAAGGAGTCATACACAAAAGGAGTCAATGTATCTCTGACAGACTGTGACATGACATCTGTGCTCATGTTTATTTCTCTGTGTGCATCTGGGTGACTGCATAAATACAATGTAGATGTAGGGCTGAAATGGTTTGTTTACATACCAACATATAGCATGGATGCATACACACACTGCGAAAGGAATTAAGAGCACGTGAGAAATTCAGTGTCGTGCTGAATACAGCTCTGATTAAGTGCACAATTAATATATGCATAGAGAGTAATTCCTTAATAGCTTTTAAATATGCAAGCCTCACCATAGATAATCTAAACTCAACCTCAAGTCTGGCCTAGAAAAACTCTGGATACCATAGCATACTGTATGTCAGCTTAAAATATGTGTAGCCTGGTGGAAAGGAGCCAGCCCAGGACACAGCAATGTCTTTTGGGGTGCTTTTGTTCTAAATTTAAATTGGGGTTCAACAAAAAGCAAAACAACCAACAACATAAATAAACTAGAATATTCAACAAAAACAGTACAATAATAATGGTGCCTCTTCCTGAATAAAACAAAGACCACACATCTATTCACAGTAATCTTACTTTTACTTAAAATGTATGTTACAATGAATGCAGATATTTGACAAAATATACTCTGTTCAGTACCTCTGTCTAAGCACACATCAACTCATGGCTCATTTTCAAGGGTCATAATTTAGAGCTTTCTCATCATCTCTGTAAATATCCAATGAATACAACAAAATTAGACAGCACATCAGCATATGACTCTCTTAAATGTTTCCAACATACCATTAAAACATCCCATTTTACAGCATATTTGCCTTGATAAAACAAAATCCATTGAAAATAACACGTCAACGCAGCAGTGAAAATGGCGTAACTTCCTGTTTTTTTGCATTCCAAGTTTTTACCACCATGCTTTGCGCTCACAAGTCAGACATAGCAACAATAAATTTATGACTCTATTTAACCAGTCAGACATAGACATGCAATCACCTGACCACGCACCAACTGTGGCACATAGTGGCATAAAGTCTGCACCTGCAGCAGACAGGGACTGAAAACTCACGAAAAATGGCAAAGGCAAGTGTCTCTAATGCTCAAAGTGAAGAGGATGAACACCCCTGGCCTCATATACAAAGCATGTTTCGCTTCGCCATTAAGAGTGCAAGTGAATATACAGTATGCAGTAAATCTTGACACTGGAAGTAGTCAACATAATATACGTTACCCACAGTAGTTATTGGTTTTAAAAGCTTTATGTTTGGATGTGAGATCTGGAAATTTGTGCCTTAATTTGTTACTTTGTAAAGATGTTATTTATTTTTACTCATTTTTTAGAGAGGGGGGTGAAGAGACAACACGAGTCAGTTTGGGGTAAAAAAGAGGATAAAATAAGGAAGGCGGGCTGGGAAAGTGGGTTAAGGAGGAAGCCTATCAGTGACCTTATCCCTAGACACTACCACTGCTGTATCTGCTAGTTGTGTCTGGAGAGATGAGACAGTTCATTCCAAGGGAAGAGCGGAGATTAACATTCCAAAGTTGCTACAGTATGAAGACTTACAGTGTGAGAGAGGCGGTCCCAGGGGAGTGCATTCCCTAATAAGATGTGATGGAGAGGATTTTCTCACCATGTAACATGACATTTATTGCATATAAAGTAAGTGTAATCAGTGACAATTGTACATTTTCTACATGTTTAAACATATATTAATTATTATATAATGTATTGTTGTTTTTTCTCTTAGCAGTAGCTGATGGTATCTTATATACTTCTCATTATTTATACCTTTGCTGTTCAAAAATGAAGCTGAAACAATTGTGACTGGGTTAGTAGTGTTTGGGGGAAGGGATATACTTGGTTAAGACTGCCAGGGAATTAATATCCCACTATTATTACTTTTCTGCCTCTGTGCATTTTGCATTACTGTATGTCTGATGTGTGTGTGTGTGTGAATATGTGTGTGTCTGTGTCTCTGTCTAGATTTCAGTGTGTGGGGGTGGAGATGACAGAGACTGTCTGTAAAGCACTGTGAGGAGTCAAGGGAGGCGTGGGTCTGTTCTCAGATGCTTCCCTCTGTGACCTCGAACCATCATAAATCTCATAATTCCCTCATTCCAGTGTCAAACGGAGCGGCGCTCCCATGCACTGGAAACTTCACTGTTCTTGAGTGCTAGGGAACAATTTTCTATGGTCTCTCTATAGTTCCAAAGCTTAACCTGTGTGGTACTATAGAACAATCTAATGGGGACATACAGTTATGATCCATAATGTTTTCCCAGTCCCGCACGTCCATATAGGCGAAATAAGCAATTGCCTAAAGCAACACTTTGGCAGGGGCGTGGGCCAAAAAAAATCCTGATGAATGTGTGAATCACTGCTCATGGGGTGCTCACATCTGAGCAGGTCTTTTAACAAGGATAACCTACTAAGTTATTCTCTGCGTGCTGGAACTTATTCCAGCTATCAGAGGGATGAGAGGCGGGGTACACCCTGTACAGGTCACCAATCCATCACAGAGGCCCAATATGGTACAATACTGCAATAATAAGAATGCTGTCATCAAGAAAGTAAATATTTTCTGGGTTGTAAATGGGCTAGCCAGGTGCCAGTGTTTTGTATGAGGCAAAGTGATGTTTAAAGTAAGTTTACTTACCTTCTTTTGGTATGTTTTATTTAGTAGTGCTAATGCTAGTTAGCTTAAGCCAATGCTAGCAAGACGAAAAGACTGTGTGCAAAAAAAAAGTGACTTTGGTGGCTAGATTTGAAACTATAAAATTACAGACATTTGTGGCTTCGAAGAAAGATGATTATTAATGTTGGTGGATGTTTGCAATTGAACTGTATCAGTATTCAGGATAAAAATATCCCTGTGCTTGTGACGTTGTCTACCTTATTTGATAATAAGGCTTATTGGATCGCAAAACAACCCTTTTTCCTTCATAATACATGGATTTTTGCTCTGTGCACAACATCACAATGTGAAAACTAGCCTCATTCAAATAAATGCAGTGGCAAAGCTTGGTATCGTCTAACTAATGCTGCTATTTTATTACAAGCTGACTATGGAACCTGGTAAGCTTTGCCTAAATGCTATAGCTACCTTCATCCTTGGTACTATTCTTTGATGCCTTAAGGTGCCACTTTCATCTGTTCACACAATTATATGCAAGTATAAACACTATGGGAATGTCCAGCCATCATACCGTTCAGGAAGGAGACAGGTTTTGTGTTCCAGAGATGAACATGCTTTGGTGCGAAATGTGCATATAAACCCCAGGACAAAGGAAAAGATCATGTGAAGATGCTGGCTGAAGCTGGTAAGAGAGTGTCATGTGATTTGTGATTAGAGTCCTGCACCAACACGGCTGAAAGGGCACCCAAGTCATACAGTTTAAAGGCTCTGCTACCAAATACTGAGGAAATGTATGTAAATTCCTGACTTTTAAAAAAAGTAATAACAATTCTCTTAAAAAATGGTTTTCTTATTATTTTGGCATTCAGCAAATACAATGTTCCAATTACCAACAACTGAGGTTTTCAGGCTTTGTAAATGAGATGACCTAAGGCCTAGGCAGTTTGCCTATAAATTTGTCTCTCAGTTCCTTCATCAGTTTTCAATTTGTGGAAAAGATTACTAAGTGGTTTAGAACCTCTTAGTCAGACACCCTTGCCAATACAAGGGCGTCTTGCCAAAAGGCTCACTGAGGCATTGATAATGATTAATATTTTGATCATCATCATCATCATCATCATCATCATCATCATCATCATCATCATCTTAAGTACAAAGTGCTTCTAGTTTTTCCCTATTTACCATAAGAAAACACCCCACCGGTGCCCATGAAAGAGCCGTGTGTAACACACAGAAGTCTCACACAAAAACGAAAAGGAAAGTGAGAAATAATAGGTCACCATGGTATAAAACTAAATCCAATTCAGCATTTGGCTTCTTCATATCAACCTCTGGTTCTATGCTTGTGGGTTATTTGGGGCATATAAAGGCAGTGATATCAAACAGATCAGTGACTAACCACAACTGGACAGCTAGCTGTTGCAGAGCACCAAGGCTGTTATGTAGAAAATAATGTGCGTGAGACATTGTGTATGTAGATGTGTGGAACAAATTACCCATTTGAGTGACAGCCTTTTAACCTGAGAACACCACTGTTCTCTTCCCAGACAATCACAATGTTTAAATTCCAATTAAAACTCATGAAATGCCTAAAACTGCTGAGAAGCAAAGATTAGTTAAAAGGAAAAGTTAAACAAAAAAGGGAAAAAAGAGGAAAGTAAAGGAAAAACAAAGCAATGAAAGAATGTAGCAACAAAGAGTCAGGAAATGAAGAAAAAAGGGAGAAAATGGTCACTTGATTGAGATCGACAACCCAGCTATCATGTTTCAGCAAGATTTGCTGCTTTAATATAAACTCAATTAATTCCAGTGTAAGAGGAGTAACACTTCGTAACATGTGGTATTAATGGGGTAGCTTCAAAACCCATATACCTGTTAACAGTGATCACTATCACTGTTCCATATACGCTTTATTTGGTCTGGGGTTTGATCAGAACTACTCTACCCTGTGGCCCCTTGAGAACTTGGCAGCCAGGGAACCGACTTCCCCTCATGCTTCTGCTGCATTTATTAGTCCGATTCATGGGGTCGTGTGTGTAGATTTACTGCTCACTTCATCTTGAAAGCTTTTTTATTGTTGTAATGTTACCCTGAAAGAACATAGTAAGTCCCAATGCATGCATATATCACATATAGGCTTCCCTGTGAATTCAAACCCTGTGGTTTCTAATATGCACACACACTTACGATCAGATGTATAAACACACCCAGACAAGCACGCACACACTTTCTGTACCTACATGTCTCATCTGTCCTTGAGGACTTGACTTCCTCATTTCTGCAGGATTAAAATGAAGGATTAATAAACACATACATTTCTTGCTCTAGAAATAACCAATGGTGCATGAACTGCCAGTAACACCCATACATTCATGAATTCATGAAACACATACAGGCATACATACAGACACAACTACAGTTAATCACAGAAAAAGGGCCAGTTGAAAGTGAAACAGCAAGCACCCCCAGTGCACACTTTCAGCTTACTTCAGTTAGGGCCCGAGGCTTCACATCTCCTGAGCTTGAGAGGAATGTGCCATGTAATGCCATTATTGGAGGGGTGAAGGAGGCATACTGGAGGCTGCATGTGGAGGAGTGGGGAGGTGGGGGAAGTCGTCTCTGAGTATTACTTCTAAACAGTCCCAGTCTTGACAGCTCTCTCTTCCTGAGGCCCACCTTTGCCCAGGTAGTAGCAGCTATAGCATTGCTTGAGAAAGACATTTTTACTTGAAAAGGCTCAGAGGGTGAATAAATTTGACAAAGGAGTTCATACTGTGGAATTTAAAGTGCCAGGGAATCTGGGTGGGGATTGGGTGTGGAAGGTGGGGGTAAAGTAGCATAAATGGAGCGAGCCCTTCGGGGCGACTGTCTCCTTGAAGCTGATCCCACCAAGTTTAATCCTTGACATCATGTGAGCAAAATCCCAAAGCTGCCACTACTGTCTCCCCGGGCAGCTTGGGGATGTGGGTTTTATCAGCCCAAGGATGGATGTGGGGCAGCACGTCAGTGAGTTCCTGCCTCTGTGCTCGCTCTGTGTTTTCCTGAATTGCATATATGGAATGGACTGGGCAGATATGGTCATGAACATTTCATTTTAACCTTAAGAGTAGAGATTCTGTTCCAGGTTGTAAACCATATCTGAGGAGGATTTAAATGATACAATGCAGCGCTTCTTGCTTTTGCTTAGGCTTACTTAATTAGGGAAAACATATTTCACACAATATTTATTTTTTACTTGAAAAGAGCACATTGACTGCTCATGCAGCTTCCATTTAACACATTTTTTCTTTTAGATCAAGTGGTTCTATAGGTATGTTAGTGGCAGATTAACTATGGAGATGACTTGCAACAAAGCTTCCACTCCAGACTTTAACCAAGCATGTTGCAGTTACACCATCTGTGTCCTAAACTATATCATAAGCTATCAGTGTATTGCATATATTTTAAATATGTGATTGTATAAATGCAGAGAATATGTGTGATGTGTGACTGAACTGACTGAAACCCTATTTCCCTTGCAAAGGAAATCTTTAATTTCAGTGAGACTTTCTGAATAAATAAAGCTTGACAACTGGAACAGCTTAACAACAACTGTAGCCTCTCAAGACTGGACTGCTAAAAGATCACGTCAGCCTGAGTGTTAGCACTGTGACATGTTTTTTGTGCAGAATTCCTCTTTTAGGCCACATTTCAGCTAATAGTTGCTACGTTTTGTCTGTTACTCATTGTGTCTATCACTGCCAGGGTTAACCTGCATTTACTTCCTGAACTTTCCTGATTTTAAATTAAAAAACATTCAATGTATGTGGAAAAGCTATTTTTTTAACTAGTAGATTAAACTCGCCTCCTCGAGGTAAATTCGAGACCATCCCATGGCTGAATATATCATGTTTTTTCCCTGTTCTTTGCCTCTTCTCTGAGCCACCTGATCACACCCTCCTCAGTCTCTTTCCTGACACACACACTCACATACATACAAACAAACATACATACATTCTTGTTTTGGCCACACTCCCATACATGCACATATACTTTCACTCCATGTTCCTGGCCACACCCCTGCTCTGTCGCCTTGGTACACATACAAACTCATTAATCAGCTAAACCATGCACACCTGTTCACCTCCTCTCTGTTCAACTCCCTCTGCCATTTAGTGTTATCACATTCACCTGTTTCCTTCGCCCTCTCTCTGGTTTAAGTATTCCTTTTACGGTCACCTTTCAGCTTCCTCTCTCCCTCTGCTCACTCTTCTGTTAATCACCTTTATCTGTCACACCTGTTTTCTCTTCTTTATAAAGCTCTGTGAATCTTCCACTCCCTTGCCAGTCTGCATGCACTAGTCTAACGGTTGTTAGAGGCCGCCCACCTTGTAGCTGATCTTTTTTCTGTTTTTTTTTTTTTCTGTTCCCTGCAACCTTTTTTGGTCCTTAACATCAGTTGTTTGATTACTTCAGTTAAGTTTTTTTTTTTTGACTTATTGTTTTGGAATCCTGATCCTTTTTTGCACCCTCATCGGTTATGTACCTGATCCCTCACCTAATCCTGAGCTGGCTCTGTATTAGTATATCTGCCTGTTTAATTGACCTTGCCCCTTCCTTGCTCACTTTACCGAGGACTCTACCATCTCACCAGCCACCCACCATCTTGTGTGCCACTCGCCAAACAACCTTCACTCCTGTCTCCTCCACTGGAATACTGCTCCCTGTCTGGCTTCCTGCAGAGTCGCTCACCGGATTAATCATGCCTGCCTTTACCACATCAGTTCTACCTCTGTCTGACTCCTAAAGATTCAGTCACCTGAACTGCCCCTGTTTCCCCCATGTACTCACCTGTTCTGCTTCTGGTTCCTGCCTGTACTCACTTGCCCTGCTCCTGGTTCCTGCGATCACTTACCTGCCCACATCCCAGTCCCAGGTTTGTACAATCTCTCACCTGCTCAGCTTTCCCAGAACCTCTTTCCTGTGCCCACTCACCTGTCCGGTGTCCCGGTCTCTGGTTCCAGTGCTCACCCACCTGTCCCAATCCAAGTCCCTGCATCCAACCATCCTGTATGGTTCCTGGTCTCCTGTCTATATCATTTCAACCTTCTACTATAAATCCTTTAAAACCTCACTCACTTGTCTGGCTGCATTCTGGCTCTTAACTAAAACACACGTGACAGACTAATCATCAAAGCAAAAGTTAACAATCAAGTTAATGATTAAATGTGGACAAACAGTAGCCTGTTTTCACTCCTCCACTCCCATGCAGGTGCATTTGCTTACACTCCAGGTGCACTGATCTCATCTGCACAAGACAGTGCACCTAACAAATTCAGATTATAGTTAATCCATGACATGTCAAAACATCTGTCACTGTGTAGCTATCCAGGATATACATCAGCACTGCCACAAAGGCCACTGTGTGGAGAGCCATTTGCCAAAGAACAGTAAAAAAAGTATCAAAAGGTCTCAATACATTTAAATGTTTTTGCTGAGCTTTTGGTTTTGACAAATGCAGGTGAAACCATCACTAATAATAACAAACTCTTTATACTGATAAAAGAAACGCATTGTAATCGTGGTTAAATAGAAATGGACACAAAACAAATACACCTTAGTAGCATAATGTGTGAAACTGGGTTATGAGCTATACATTTAGAAATCTGAGAACTAGATTAAAATGATTCTGAGTGCTCAAACAGTAAAAAAAAAAAAAGGTACATTTTTCTGCACATATGTATTTGCATAGTGTAAACATTCTTGCATGACACTAGCTCAAATAAAAATTGAAGCAACTGGAAGCAATGTAATGCTTATATAGACAGTATTCAGTTTCTTTCACGCTATGAACACACATGGCCCATTTCAACAGCATTGCTTGTTTTCTTTATCATTTGGGGTATTAAATATAGAAGCTTACTGAGCAATACACCCATGGCCATAAAAAGCCAACAATATTAATTCATACTTTATCAATTCTTGCACACGGGCAGTCTATTTAAGGTGCCAAAGGTGCGGGGTTCAGTGTCTTGTCCAGGGACACTTCGATATGTGACAAAGAATTGGGTTAATCTGGAATGAAACTGATCCATGGTCACACCTAATATCATTCAGTCAAGAAAACATGTAGTAGAATATCAGTAAACAATTGTGATTTATGACATTTTCTCAATAGCCTATGTCTTGGCTGACAATGTCAGTAAACTGAAGGGATTTTCACATAATGCTTGGGCTTCAGCTCTTGTAAATTGCTGATGAGTGAAAATACAACATCTGAAGTGGCAATAAACAACAAATAACCTTTGATGACTCCATCTGACACTATTTCTTGATACATTATGTGGCTCAGGAGATAGAGTGGGCTGTCCACTAATTGTAGGGTCGGCGGTTCAATACTCCAGAAGGTGCTGATGTGTCCTTGGGCAAGATATTGAACTCCAAGTTGCTTCTGCATTACTTGTGTTTCTCACTTGGATGGAAGCATCTGCCAAATTGCCAAATGTAATGTAAATGTACGACAATGTAGGAGCTCAGAATTGTTGAGTGTTTCACATAAACTCAGTGCTGTAGGCAAAGGAATAACTTGAGATAAGCTAACATGAACAAAGTTCAAACAAGTTTTGAGTTGTCTGTATTAAAAAACAGAACATTCAAAGGACTCATTTTTGTGTAAAGCAGCCACTTCTGTCCTGAAAGTAACAGCTTTCACCCAAAGCTCAAACAAATTCATTTTGCTTGAGTGCAGGTTGACTCCAGTCTGCAATCATCCTCCTCAGTTCAAGAACTTATGTCAAGCAATGCTACAAAGACACACATACATACATACATTCATTTTCTCTCTCCCTCTGCATGAAACACTCATCTGCTTGTCAGAGGAGGCCACACAGCTCTTTAGATGCATCAAATAGCTTGTTCAGCACAGTTTAGCAGCAAAGGACAATAACCGACCGTATCGGCAAAATCCATATCCCAATTTCCTTGACGTCCCATGGCAAGTGGTGTTTCATCACAGTGACAGCTTCTTTAGTTGGATGTGGAGATAGTGTTATTACAGTCTGAATAGGAATCTTAAAAGGGATGGTTCCTGTGTCTGTCAGGAAGAATGGTTAATGTTATGCTTTCAGTGCAGGATCATCATACATGTTCATTTTGAACAGTGATGGATAGCGTGATTCAGTTCATCATCACTATCTTTCCAGCAAAGTGGAATGTGTAAAACTTAGGAGCTTCAGAGCCATTTATAATTCACCTTGAGATGAACGCAATGACAGAAGGGAAGCGGTACACCTTGATGATATTAGTGTCCATTGTCGCACATGGCTTAATGGCTACTGGAACAGGATATTGACCCAAGCAAAGCATGCCTGCCTAGCTTTATGATTCTTATCAGAATGAATGAAGCTGTGGATCCTTCTGAGAGCGAACAGTAGCCAACTATTCAGTCATTCATCATTGAGGCGGGAAGTGAGATTCCTATATCCATTAAGCGAAGATAGATTCACAGTTCCCTTGTGGCCATTTAAGTGAGAAAGACGTCCAGAGGAGGTCAACTCTGGTGAAATAGCCTTGAACCTACCTTGAAATCTCAAAGCATTAATTTTAGACAAGCTGCAACACCTTAACAGAAAGTTGTGGGTTTTTTTTTATTTTTATTTTTTGAAATAATGTTTATATAGATAAAGGTACTACCAAAAATCAAAAACAAATAGCCTCTGGGCCAAAGAGCAAACTAAATATTAAAATACAAAGTCAGTGTTGCAGAATATTGCATTTTAGTGTTTAACCTTCACAAAAACCTTCATTTTTATCACAAAGCCATACAATTGCACTACAAGTGAAAGCTGGTTTTCTGTAGAAGCTTGTCTGTTTTTGTGATCTGTGTTTGGCTGTGTACTGCAGCATTTTTCGCTTTCAAATCACAAAGCAAGACTATTTGTAGCTCTCTCCCCTTCACAGAGGTGAAGTGTTGGGATCTAAATTATGTGATGGAGTTTTTCTCAGCCAAGAAAGGGCTGCCACATTCAAGGATGTTTGCCGACCATCTCAATTAATGCATCTAAAATGGCATCTCTCATTAAGCTGTGAGAGCAGGGGCAACTCAGCAACCAAAGTAGAGTATTGAGCTTTAGGTCTCAAAGGAAACGACTGCTGGAACACAAGATAATAACTTTTGTCAGAAGGCTTTATATGTGCAGTTTGGATTCCTCTAAATGCATAAGGAATATTTTCCAAATTATATATCCATTTGCAGAAGTGAAAATTTTAATTTAAGGCTTGTCCACAGTTTAAAGTAATAGGGATTTGGCTGTATCTTTCATCATACTCTTCAACAGCTTGTCAAAGCATAGCAGTAAAAACACTGGTTCATTATTTGTTGTCTGCACGGCGTTGTATACCCTTGTCCAAGCCACTTAAAATGGTCTTATGGCCAGGATCCTCAGTGAATAAATGAGAACTTCCTATTTATGACAAAAGTTGTTTTGTTGTGAAAAGACATCAGGCATTTCTCACTGTATCGTTACATTAGATAGTTAAAAGTGACATTCCACTCTATTGTGTGTCAATCAATCTTTCAGAAAACAATAGTTAGGATGAAATGTGGGTTCATTACGTTTCATCGTGTAATGCTCTGACTCATGTCTTTGTTAGTTAGGAGCCTCCTGTTTTTGGGTTCCTGTGGAGAGCCCAAAAGAACTCTGATGTGAGATGCAGTATATTTCACCGTGGGGGGGGAGGTAGTCAGAGAATAATCTGGTTAGAGAGAGAATATTCATGACAAAAGGAGGAAGAGCAGCCAAAGCATTGTGCTCTGACACATCCATAGTGAAGTGTACGTTCATCTTTGATGTTAACGTTTTTTTTCGAATGCAAAGAAATGGATTTAGGTCACGCTGAGTGATTCAGCCTTCGGAGCACCTGTCTGCTCCTTCTTCTGCTTTCTGGGGTCTTGAATAAATATATTCTTAATATTTCTCCTGTGTAGTGGACTTAGAATAGTATGCATTTTGATTGGTACCATATTTGTCAGACCTAAGCTGACAATGACAGCTCAAGCTTTTATAAGTTAAAAACAAAAACAATCTAAAAGAAATGCAGAAATGAGAGCTTGACAAATGGCTCTTACAACTATTGCACTCCAAATCTCCATCTCACCCTTTGCAATTCACTTGCTTTTGTAAAAAACTTGGCCTCTGCATCTGCCAGTTTGTATGTCTGTGTTTGTGTGTGTTTGACAGCCACTTTCTCAGTTGCTTCATTGCTTCTGATTCTCTGCTGGCATGGTGAGCAAGCAGCAGGAAGCCTTCACTCCAATTTGCCATCGTTTGTCATCACTTGCCCCTGTGACACAGACACAGACACAGATGCATACCATTGTCCACTTTTTGAGGCATGCTGACAATGGTGACCCTGTAACTGCAGTTTTGGCCTTTAGCCATAGCTCTTTTGCACCATGTGAATGAAACATAAAAATAGTGTTTGATACAGTAAATAGGTATACAAAACAATGCATAAAGCTAAAGCTCTGAAGATGTGTAGATATAACAGTTAGATTTACATTGTTTTCTGTAAATCTGCAGCTTTTACTGTGTATAAGGTATCTTGTGGTGTTCGTTGACCCAATTTGGCACCTACTAAATGCAAAGAAGTTATGTATTACAATATTTACAGTATTTTGACTACATGTTTGAAGGACAAAAAAAAGCAAAAAACAAACAAACAAAAAACAACTTCTGGCTAATGTGGTAAGGAATGCCACTGGATTCCTTCAGAGTAATGGAAATGTTTGTGCTGAAACCTTTAAGGTTTTATTGCAGTTTCACTTGATATTAAATCCAGAATTCTGATCATTTTCAAAACATTATAGTTTAAGTTTAAATATTATTTTTTCATTTAACATCTGTAAACCAAATAAACAACAGTCTTACTCTCTTTCAACACTATTTGCATTATCTTTATAATGAATATAATTGTAATGAAGATGCACTCATTTTATCAAGAGAGGTTGTTATTGGATTTCTGGATACTACTAAGACCACTAACTTGTTTTGTGATTTGGATGAACCATGTCAATAATTCCCAGGCAATAGGAGATGCAAGATGCAGACATTTTGATTGTGTCCTCCAGTTTTGATGTAACTACTGTGCAGTTATATCCCAAAGTAGTGTTTACATTATGGTTTCAAATTCTGATTTGATCCACTCTACCTTGTGCAGTGCACATGGTCCACTGGCAGCCCCACAGAATGATGCTGCCACAACCATGCCTAACAGTTGGTACAGTATTCTTGGGGTGGAGTGCCTCACATTTACTCCTCCAAACATAGGTCTGGTTATTGTGGTAGAGCAACTCAATCTCAACTCAGTCTCTTCTAACCATCTGTTCTGGAGCAGGAAGTTCTTTCTGGGAGGGCAGCCTTTAAGTCCATAGTAATGTGCTTCAGTGTAGACCATGACATTGGTGTCTCTGTAGCAACTAGTTCAGAGCAGGTCTGTGATTAGTGGTTTCTGACCAACCTTACAGCTTAGGATCACAGTTTTGGAGAACTCAGATTCAGTTCAAATTGAGCGAGTTTAAGTGATATTGAGCATGGTGGCCTTGCATGGGGAGCAGAGTGGGCCATCAGATCGATGAGTGAGGATGCAAATCATCACTGCTCCATTCTGCTCATGATCTCTGGTATAAACAGTGAATTCCTGCTTTAAAAAAATTACAATTATACAATCATCCAGCTCAATCAAAGCCAGTTCAGATATTATTTAAATCCTAATATTGCCATGACATTCATGTCAATGATGGTAATGTGTGCAAATGTCTTACCACAACTGTATATATGTAACTGCATATCAGGAGAAGAGGATCAGATTTCTCCCATTTTGTTCCACTAGGTTTAACAACAATAAGACACTGTAACTGGTCATTATCCCCGCCCAGACACCCCATTGTGTTGATTCACTTTGTTGATGGATGATGATAGAGAAGACTCAGGAGGGAAGTTGGAAGTGGATTCTATTTATTATTTTGGGTCCTGTGTCCTGGTTGGTCGCTGGCATGGTCAGCTGGTGCTTCTGCCTGATGGTGTGGCAGAGCCAGAACCCTGGAATGAGCAGTAAGTATGTTGACATGAGGGCTCAATGCCATCTGGGCACTGGGATTGAAGAAATGGCAGTTATAACACAGGAAGATGTCCCTAGTTCCTGCTGTGGTGGCGACACCAAACCCCTGTGATAAAATGACTGGTTCCCAGTTCTATGGAAAATCACCTCTGGTTTCCTGCATGTAGCCTAGAGAGTGGGAAAAACAAACTGATTTTCATTATGATTTTGGTGGCTACTTTCATACACTCAAAGCAACCTGGCTATAGCCCATAAAGTCATTATGGTCTAATTCAGACTTCCTTTCCTGCCATCCAGGTCCAATATTACCACCTGCCAAGTGCCAAATGCTGGGGAAATTTGCTGTTGGCAGGTTGTCACACATCTTTATGTTTCTAAAATGATAACACTGAAATGCAATGGTGATTTGCATGCCATACAAGTAAGACATGCCAAAATAATTTTAAATGGGTCATATTATGTTTTTTTGTGCTCAGATGTTACATTTATATACATTTATATTTTGTAAAGTTGGGTATCCATGTTACACATATTCAGGGGGACCAGAGCTTGAAGTTAACGTGTGTTTGCATGCGGGCTAGTAGTGAACTGCCCAGGTAAATGTCTGGTCAATTCGCTTTGCTCTCAAGAGCTTTTTCAAAATCCTGTATTGGCTAATCCTGTAGTGGTGTGGAAATCTATAACTGGCCATCCATTCTGTGCTCCTACACACATTAACTGTACCATCCCACTCACACTCTCAGGTTAGCTGCCATAGCTATGCTTACGGTTAGTGCTAGTTTGAGTGTTTGCGCAGACGATGATAAGTCTCACAGAAAAAATGTATTCGGCTGTGTAAGAATATGAATTTTGTTTACTTTTCTTCTTTAGTTGTTGGTGAAAGGCATAGTTTGGCCCACAGGAAGACTTCCACAAGCTTGTCAATCAGAATAGACTGGCATAGAGAGTAGAGCGAGGCTTAAAGACACAGGAATTTAAACAAAGTCCAAAGCCCAGAATAGGCCTTACATAATGATCCATGCACATGTTTAATTTATAAATCATATAATCTTGTATCAGTGGAACTCAAAGTTGAGAATGGATGATTTTGCAAAGCACTGTGCACTACCAGTCGAAAAGGGTTTTGTAATTATCAGTTATCCTTCTGGAAGACAGTACTAATGTTATATGTCTCTTTACATCAATACAGATATTTCTTTAAAAACTGTTACAATAGTCCTTTACACTATTAACAATATCTACACTACATGTCTGATCAGTTATATTAAAAAATCTACTTTTCTTTTAAAAACATGGCCAAATTTTTCACTGGTAGGGTATGTTGTATTTAGATGCTCATAAACATAGCTAATCAGCTTAAGAAGTATCTTTGTTGTAGCAGTGCAATTTAACCATTTCAAATGTAAACTCTTACTGAAGCTGGTTAGCTTCCAGTTTTTGGTTTTTGCTGGTTTTCAGACTTCATCTACGGTTAGCAAGTGTGAAACCAAATAATAGCAAATGGTGAATAATGACACAGTTTTTGTTGTCCACTAAAATATCCATATTGTGCAGTGTAGATGTGTTGTGTTGGGAATTCTCCATCCAACTGATCACAACAATGTCATAATTAAGGTGGAATTGAGGCACCTTTTCTCTTCTAAACCAAGATATTATAAACAACTTGTGCTGTTCAGCCCAAATGTGATTACTTGTATAATAGGGTAACTGTAGAATTATTTGTGTGTAGTCAGTGAATAATGCCATAGCTCTGTTTGTGATATAGGAGAAGGAGGAATGTGGGATATCAGGGTTGTAGATCAGGCAAACCCTATAAAAGCCCTCTCTCCGTACTCACTAGAGTCCCATTTAAGACTTGCTGATTACATCTTTGAACATACCTGCTACAATTTGATGTGTGTTACTGATTAGCTAACACAAGTAGTTAAAGTAACTGATACTTCATACCAGCTGCACCACTTACATGTTTGTTTGGGTCCATTAAAACTGGCTATGGGACACAGTAATCACTTAAGAAACAGTAACCTAAACACCATGTAAAACACCTAAGCTTTTTACAACAAAGGATGCTTTTAGTGGCTAATTACTTGCTCTCTTCGCTTGGAATTCTTGTTGACATCCATGACTATTTTCATCTTCAAAGTTCTTGAGATCTTGCACCTTTGACCACACCCAGGTTTGTTTCTACCACATCAGTAAATAGGCACATCAATAAATCATCTTTTTAAATCATCATTTTATTTAGAAGCAATTGAATTATAAACACTTTTGGTTATGGTTAAACTTAAACTTAAACAACCTGCTTCCTTTGAGCAACCAGATTGTTTAAGTGTATGTAAACTGAGTCACTTAGATGTATAAATGTACTGTATATTTGGTTGCTATCATAAAGAAATTTCTATTGTGGTTTGTTTTTAGTTCCTTGCGTTTTTCTCTTAATGCTGCAAGTTTCTGTATGTTTTTCCCTTTTACAGTTCTATTTTTTTTATGTTGTGCTCATGTTCTAAATTTGCTTCTGTTTAGTCTGTTTGCCTGCATTTGTAACTTGTAGTGCCCTGAGTTCTCAAAGCTATTATGAATTAAACATTCTGTGTTAAACCTACAGATTTTTAGTATTTTGCTGCATAACACTTTCAGCTATATTTCTGTATTTTGAATGAAATCTAAAAAGTTGCAAAACATCATTGCACCTGCACCACAATCCCAAGAATCTATGCTTGTACCCATTATTCATATGCTCCAACCGTTACAGATCTCAGATGCTAATGTAGTTTCAAACTGCCCAGCATTTGAGCCTTCACACTCATACTTCGCCAGGGCCTTGATTAAATTTGTTGCCCCAGCCATCCGCCTGCCGGCTGCCAGATGACTGTGAATATGAATGAGACACTAACATTGAATGTTGCGAGGTTCTGTCCTTGCTTTTCCTTTCTTGTCAGCTCATTATCTTGGTCGACTTCCTCCTTAACTTCTTTTCACTCTGTCCCACAACTTGTCATCATTGACATCCACATAGCAATGAAACATACGGTAGGACAGTTGCAAATAGAATACCATTCCAAACCATAGAGATGGTGCATTTCCTTGAGTCAACTACAGTGGCTCTCTTGATGTGTGTGACAATTATTAAAACCTGCATTAGGCAGCTTGAATACAAGTGCTTCCAAACAGTAGTGAAAGATAATTGAAAAATACAAACTTCCAGTGCTAACAGCACCCTCATGATGATCAATCCAGACAGACTGTAACAGAAGGGACAGCAGTCATGACTTGAAATTTTATTTTTCTCTTTCAGTGGGTGAAGACGAAGATGCACTCTTTTTCAGTTTCAGAGCCAGTTCAGGATTTTGAGTAGCAAGGCAGCTGCATTTCCTTTTAAATCAAACTTCAGTGAAGCTGTAACTCATCTCTTTGTTTAAAGACAGCCTTACGCAGTTTTTACATTAATCTTTGGTGATACATGAGCTCTGAAGTGGCACTTTGACATCTTATTGCATTTCAATCACAGTGTGGACTATTTTTTTTTTTTGGTTTAGTGAAATAAAAATACTAAATATATTATGAGCAATGATGTGTGCATAATGCTGTAACATGTAACATGTCAACACCTGAAATTTTTCTTTCCATCCTTAAAAGTAGATAATACACACACACACACACACACACACACACACACACACAAACACATGGCCCTAATAACCTTTCCTCATCAGTGGGGTCTCTGTCAGTATTGACAGGCTGAGGTCCTGGACTGACTACAGACAGACACACTCAGGGAGAGAAGGAGACGCCTGGCTCTGCCAAACGCAATTGCTGGACAGCTTCAAAGGTCCCGGAGTGTGAGAAAGTCCCGTGTGGCATCACTGGAAATCTAATATGGATTTTACTCTGAGTTCACCATTCTGGCAATTTGTCTAGTCTAAATAACATAAGTTAAGTAAACACAGAAAAGTCTTAGTGGGATAAAAATGATCCAGACTGACAAAATATGTGAAATATGTGAATAAACCCTGTATGTATGTACAGTGATGATTTTATTTATTGATTCCTATTCCTATACTTTACATAGGCAAAAAATAGGAAATGCACTTTGATCAGTTAGTTTGCTTATGTTAATACAATTTATATTAGTAAATGTAAAGGTTTTTGAATATTTAAAAGTGATTTTACTTAAACTGATTAAGGTAAGTGTTAATGTGCTAGGAAAATATTCATAGATGGCTAGAGTGAAAAAAGATGACTTATGATTTTTATGATTTATGTCATCAGGCAGGTAAGCAGGGATTGAATTAAGCACCTACAAACACAAATGTGGCTAGATTTTCTGTTTAGCAAGTAACTCTCAGACCTCGTATGTAGCAGAAAGGTTTGGTAAAAAAAGGATGCAGACTGATGATATGGATATTTTCTTGTACTAAAACTATACTAACAGTAGTTTTCATAATATTGTAACAAACGGTCGCCCTCAAAAATCACTAGAAGTCACAAAATGATGTCATACTCTAATTTGCGTATCCTTGACACCATGATGTAACAAAATAAGGGCGATAAGTAATCAGTTGTTTCACCCCATTCACTGCTCAGTCATGTTTCTCTCTGGTAACTGGCCATAAGCCTGCTGTCAGCCCAAGGTGTATGTAGGTCAGGAGTGTAGTTCATCCATGTTGTCTCTATGAAATACTGAAATAAATTATATGTAAAACAAAGTTGCAATTTAGGCTGGTAAAAAATTATATATTTTTGGTTGGTTGATTTTTTTAATTTATTTTTTTTATTTACATTTACATTTAGTCATTTGGCAGATGCTTTTATCCAAAGCAACTTCCAAATAAGGTACAAGGCAGACAAAAATCTAACTTGAGGAGAAAACCTTTAAAGCAAAGTGCTATCAGAAGAAGTGTGTCAGTTTCATGGGATGTAAGTGCAAGAAAGTTTTTGTTTGTTTGTTTTTGTTTTTTTACTGTGCAGAGTTCGGTAGCTCATTCCACCATTGTGGGACCACACGGCTAAAGAGCTTTGCATTAATTTAACCCTAAAGGAATAAAAACAGAAGCAATTTAGGACTTCAGTAAAATATGTTAATAAAAATGTTAATAAAAGTATGCAGAAAAATTCCAAGTGACTGTTGCCATTTACACCATTAGAGTATTATTAGTCATACATGATGTAAAAACAGCATTTTACTATTGCAGCTGCTTTTGTATCCAACAGCAACTAGAGATTATTCATTATCATTCTACAACTAATGAGTTAGAAAGTGAAAAGACAAGTCAGTCATTTATTATTTTCAACCTAGTGCTTCATTACATTTCACTAGATGTGTTAAAAAGCCATGGAGGCCACACGTGGTTCACTGCTACACATGCTGTAACTGTTAAGGAAACTACAGGAAGGGATTCCTCATATTCTAGGAGGTCTCCAGAGATCAGGTCTCAGTCAGCCCACATAGAAAGGGGGGGGCATCATAAACTTAACAGGATAACAAATGAGACAACACAGGCAAAGATTTATTAAGTGCTGAAACTCTCCCAAACCATACTGCTTCTCCAAATAATAAAAAAAAAGCCGACATATGAAGAAATGAAGAGAATACTCTATAAGGATGCCAAAGAAAAAGAAAAGCAACAGAAGAGTGAGGGAAGAGGAAACCACTTTCTCTTGAGCTTCTGGGCACTGTTTCCCACTAATCAGAATCTAGCTATTACGAATGTCAAAGTGCTTTTGTGGGTCATTATGGACCAGACATATTGTCAGTGCCCTCAAGAGTCTTTGCTATTTGAGCTCCTACAATTTACCTCAAAATTTATTGCTCTGAAAAAGACTAACATACTTAATACAGATTGGAATGTCCGCCTACAATAGACTTTCCAGACCTGACTGAATATTATGTATCATCTCTGGTTTTTAATTTGGCTGTTTTTTTTTTCTACAAGATCTGGGTCCTCTCTACCACCAGCACTTTGCTGCTTCTGGCGAAGTTGTATATTCATGTTGATGTAAAATTGGAGAGCAGGTGTTCTCCTATCTCAAAAAAAAAAACAAGCCAGATACAAAGACACAGTTTAGCTCCACCTTCCCAAAGCTTTTCATCATCTCCTAATTGGCCCATCTGCAGTCAAGACAGGCTGGACTCGCTTGAGCAACTTGCCTCATTGGGTTGTATAACTCCCCATGCCCTCTGCAGTCTTGAAATGACCTCTGTGTTTGGCACATGAATTTTTTCTATTTGCATTTTTTCTTGAAATTATCTCTGTCTGGAGCAATTAAGAAGTGATCTTAAAGTGATCGTACAGACTACAGGTTTAAAGGTTACAACCTAAAACAGCTTTTGTCTAATTTTGTGTAACTGTTGCTGTTTAGTGCACAGCAGCTAATTCAATTTTATGTCTATTGAAAGATACCTGCATGTGGTCAGAGAACCTGGTCTGTTAAAAATTAAGTTTCTAAACTAAACTTCACATGCATGACAGGAAAACGTTTGGAAACACTAAGACATCATTGGATTTTTACACTGAGATGTTAAAAAAAATCTATAATAAACACAGTAGAAAGCCCAATGGCACATTTGTTCAAGTAAACAAGTACTTCCAAGTGTCATCCTTGAGAAACAGATGCCTCACTGCTTGGCCACTGTATGCCATTGAATCCAAAGAACTTACAGTTACCATTTCAAAATATTTTATGTTGTTTTACTGGGTTAGCTGGGACATTTGTACGTGTGGATTCACAGTCACAAAATAATCATGTTCTTACACTCAATACATCAGTTTGAAAACATCTAATCCAAGACACGATCTGAAAAATTCAAATTCAAAGACAGAAAATCCACAGGCGAACAGCCAGCATTAAAACAGCCATGATTCTGTAACGCACTTCACTGCATGGCCTCAACTTCTCTATTTACACAATTCACTGTGCCGTCCAAAAATGCCAGTTAAAACTCATGCAAAAAAGAAGCCACATCCAGAAATGCTGCTGTCTATTCTGAGACTTCTGAGTTTTCATTCTGAGAATGAAAAGTCATTTAAAAGTCTGAAAATGTGAAAAAACTCACTAAACACATTCATTTAGAAAACCATGGACATCAGAGGGACCTGCTGCTTTGTTATCAGTGGTCGGTTCAAAAGCCAAGCATCAATCTGCATTGAACACTGCACCATGCGCCGCCAAACATGCTGGTATAGGATGCACAGGCGGTCTGTTCTCCGGTGTGTGATAGTATTCCTTCTGCACACAGGTGCCCCTGCTCCTGCCTAAAATAATTCAGAGTTTGTCTTTTCCACTAATATCCAAACACGATTTTCCTAACATGGAGTTTAGCTACAATGTGAAGTGATAACGTTGAGAGTTTAGTGACACAATATAATTGTGAGTTTATACAGATGTCTATAGTTGTTTGTAGGGGGTGTGTTTACGTTGTTGCATCTGGTGCATTGATCACAATGACAGCAGCTAAGTTTAGGTTGTACTGAAAAAAACATAACAAAAAAATCAAGTGAAATTATTAAAAGGAAATTTTTCATGTGCTATATAATGCTGATGCTACAGTCTGATCTCTTCAAAAGAGTACTGCCTCTGCATGGTTAGAGACATTTGAAATTTACGCATGCATACTTTCCTTCGTAGTGTGAAATATGTTTACTGTTAATTAGCACCATTAATGTGAGATCCTACATCTCTGATCATCAGCCTGGCCAGATTGGGCTGCGAAGACACTTTTTTTCCTCTGAAAAATTGCTCTTTGATGTAGTGATTTCATTTGGTCAGTTTTATGAAGCACTTGAGAGACTGACCCTGCAGTAAAAAACAAACTCCCCAAAGGATACAGTCTGATCTGAAGCCTTTTCTTCTTGCCAGTCTGTTTCCAGGTGGGGTGTATCAGAAACCATATTGCCTTCATTGCTCAAAATTTTTCCCCCCATATTGAGTACTTTTGCTGTTGAGGAGTCTCACAGTTTATCTCTGTCAATAACTACGATTGCTCCCTGCTCTGATCAATTTTTGCAAGAGCTCTTGATGCTTCTGGGCTAAAATTAATCAATGGAGGTGCAAAGTGTCCAGTGTTGCTCTCTGATTCTGTCTGTCTCACTAATTTCCTTGTGGCATCGTGAAGCTAAGCCTGATCATCTCAACTCAAACTGTCCCCATAATTGCCTCATTTGAGAAAATAGAGCAATGGGGCCATTTTCTCTGCTACTCCACTATTGATGATTCAGACAGGGCTCCGTGTCTTCTTACATTCGGCAGTATCCAGGATCCTTTAGATCTGTTGTAGGATTTACAATCCAGCTTCACTTAGATGAAAGAAAATACACATTTTTATAGGGCTGGTTAGTCATTCCATTGTTTCAGCCACATAGTTGATAGTTGATCCAGGCAATTTATTTTTATTTACTATGTGTGCGTAAAGATGTCCTTGCAGACCTCTACATGTTCTATCTGTGTTCAAGTCCTTTAAAACCTGATATTAGCACAAATTCAGCATTGTGCACTGGCCATAGGAGGGGATGTTGGGATAAAGATCTGAGGGGCCAGGGGATACACAAAGTGCCAGCATGAGGAGAATGTGATACTGAATCTAGGGCTGCTGCACAGTAGAGAAAATATAGGGGGCTTAGGGACCTGACAGAGACATAATTCAATATAGCCTCGGGAAAAGATGGAAGGTGAAAAAATACACACAAGAAAAGGAGCTACACACTCTTCTAGGAGACCAATACTATTGAGCAAGACATATGAGTATTCACAGTTGGTTATCAAGGGTCAAGCTGTACACTGCAGGATCCAAATTGTTGCAGTCAGTGAGAAAGAGTCCAGTAGAGTTACACTTCTCTTCCCGTAGTGACAATAAGCTTCACATCAAAGGACATGACTGATCATTTTCTAAAGCACCTATAAGGTTACCTCTGCGATAAAAGGTATGATGAGCAAGCAGACTCACTACTATCAGAGTTGTTGCTCCTGCAGAGTAAAACCAATACAGTTCTGCCTAATCCCTCTGCAGACCAGATGGATCTACAGTACAGGAGAAATCTGGTGCATTATAAATGAAGGAGAACAGAGCTGCTTGTCTGGCATTGTCCTGCAACAGACTGTGTTGATGATAGGGAAACATCCAAGAGATAAAATGTCCACTGTTTACATGGGAAGCTGCCAGTGGATGTCAATGCAGGGGGTTATGGGAATATTAACTACACTCCTCTAATCACAAAAAGTTTGTTGTTTGAAAGTTGCAGCTGGTTAAGGAGCTATATTACAAACACATCTTAACTTGAATTAGGTAAATGATGGGTCTTCTACTGCTGTTTTGATGAATCTAGGAAGTGCATGTGTATATGTTATAAGTGAAATGTCTGAGGTAGTCATTTACTCATGGCAAAATAATTATCTATCACTAATAGTTTTGTTAAATATGTTATAATAATTTTAATGTGAAACGATGCTTTGGAAATGGAAAGATACATCTTCAGAGACATGTTTTCAGTGCAAATATTTTCCTTTTCAAGCAGTGTTGTGACAGGCCAACAAAAACTTTTACACACTTGCTGGTCCCCCTGATGTGAGGAGTGAGAGGGGAGGATGGGGCACCAGTCAATCTTTCCCTCAATGGTACATTAAGCCCTTGCAGTGTTTAGTGCCACTTAAAAGTGAAGCCCTGACCTTTCAACTGTGCTCTAATTACATTCATGTCCTGGGGTAAGCAGCAACCACAAAACAACCCATCGTCTTTTATGAACTCACCACTGGGACATTGTCCCAGCCGCCTGTCACCTGGGATCTTGGCTGCCCCCAGCACTCCCCTCCTGCCGACGTCCCAGTATGAGAACAGAGCAGGCCCAGTTGAGCAATGCCACAGTTCTTTCTGCTTAGGCATCTGTTTTCTTTCACATGTCAGCCATATTGGCTCAAAATTGGACCCCCTTCCCCAACTGGATCTTCTGAGGTTAGTGGGTGTCAGGGAGATGAGTAGAGTAGGTTTGGTGGTGGTTAGCAGCCAACCCATGTCAGGCCTCTCAGCTCAGTGTGGACATCTATAAAGGGAGTCAACATTTGTCATGGCCAGTGGGCTTTGGAGGATCCAGGCTGGGATATCTGCCCAGCCGAAGACTTCCTGCCCCTGAAATGCTTCACTGCACCCACTTTCTTTTCCAATCTAAAGTGGCCTATGAGGTGGTGATGTTGCTGAAGAGAGATCAACTCCTGAGGACTGGATTTGTAGACGCTGCATTGATTGACACTGGGTTTTTGATGATCTGTAATGTAAATTTCTAGCTTTAGCTTGGAGTTTGTTTATTGTGATGTAAGCATAAAATGACTCCTGTGCGATATCAGCTATTGGCTTTCTAGAATGCACTGCTCCTTTAGTCACTTAAAACAATAAGCATCATAATTCCCCACCAAAACAAGTTGAGTTTCTAATTAGTGATATCTTGATAAGTGATTTATTTGGTTGACTTTATTTCAGTGAATTGCTGGTGGCAGAGCTCACCATCTCTTTTTTTTTAATGTCTGTCAAGACTTTGTGATCCGTGGAAACTGGCAGGGATGAGTCCACACTGTGGAATCAAAAGGAGCCAACACAGATGGACTCTTCTATGAAAAGGTCAGATGGAGAAAATTGAGTCCACGGTTTCATACAGTTTCATCAAATGAGTAAAATTGGATTCAGCAGCCTTGTGCACATAATAGATGCTCCACAAGATGTCGTCAAAGCTGGTGGAAAAAAATGAACAAGATGAGGAATGATGATGCGATGGTATAAAAGACATAAAAAAAATTATACCTAGGCCCAGACAGAGAAATAAAAACAATGGAGAAGAGCGTGGGATGAGGAACAGCCATCCAGATGATCTGCCAAATACTCTTCATATACATACTGATGCTATTTTTTGTTAACCTGTTGTAAAACAACAGAGGAGACACAATTTCCATTTATTCATACCTGTTGTGTACCATGTTTTCTGAAGTATGCACTTAAAATGTTTTCTTTTTTTCATTGGTACAGTCCCATCAATCACACAGATTGTATTAATCGTGGCTTGGGTCCCTCGTTGGCTCTCAACAATAGAAATTTAAAACGTGGAAACCACAGCACGTAAGCTTCTGTCTTTCTTTCATGTTACATCCCTGTGTTTTCCTTTAGTGACACCTTATATCACATTTTGGTGTGTGATATGAGATTTTGCTTAAAGGATGCAATATTCTTTTGAAATGTATTTCAACAGGACCCCTCAGATCTCAGATTCCCCATGGCTGTGGAAAGAGGGGAAATCAGATCATATAGGAGGCCAGTCCAACAGGAAACAAGATTTATTGAATGAATAAGAGAAAATGTCTGAGTTGATCATGATACTGTGGTTTCTGATGGCTGTAATGGGTACTTACTGAAAGCCAAATGTGCTAATCTTTGCCTCAATGTCTTATTTATAAATGCATTAATCTTATTTGTGGCATGAGCGGGAAAAGCAGAAATATGTAAAACGGTAATGGAGACAGTGTAAATATATGTGTGTTTATACATGTGTGTTTTTAATGTATCTAAGATTAAACTGAATGTGTAATTTGAGTCTGTGCTTTCAAGAGCAGTTGTAGTTAATAAGAAAAGCCTGTTAATTAAGGCCCCTTTATGAAAATGCAATGGATATTAATAGAGAACAGAAGCCACTTAAATCTATGTTAACCCTGAATTTCTTTGCCTACACTTCCTCACTAAATTGCACCAGCTGATTATGTTATTTTTCTTATCATGCGTTTCGCTTGGGAAATCTCAACACATTGTTGTGGTGTTACAAGAAAGAAGCAAATAGATTTACCTAATTAATCAGAGACCACTTAATTACTTGACTTTACAGAAACCTAAGCACAAGGGAACCAAAACTTGCAGCTCTCTCAGTGGAAGAATTGCCTATACAGTAATAGCCCTTTTAAAGGTTTGTTTGTTTGTTGTCTTTGGCTTATTCTGCACTCAGGGTCACCACATGGAACATGATTCACACACTGACTTGGCACATTTGACTCTAGATGCCCTTTTTGCCACTATTGTCCCCAAATCCTGAAATCTGTGTTACAGAAAATGGGGCATTAGTTTAAAGTTTTGCATCTATTTCAGTGTGGTTTGTAGTTTCCTGAGAGTTATAGAAATGACTGTAAACATATGCAACGTCCCACCTGCAAACACAGAGCATGTGTACAGGAATCTGAGTACACATATTTATGAATGTGCAGATTGTTACACCTCCCACAGTGTCATAACCAATGTTGAGTCAAAATTCCCTGGTTCAGCGTTCTTTCATTTTTGTGGATCACTCAGTTTTTCTTATTAGATCACTTGTACAACGCCCACCAACAAAATTTTTCAAAATTGTGCACACAATTTAGTACTTGCCATTCAGGATGTTAGTAAATAAGGCCCTTAGTGTCTTTGATTATGTTTTTATGAAATACTGGGCATAAGAAATGGTGCTCCTGTTCCTCACGCCTCTATGCAAACTGAAAAAAAAGCAGTGCATTTGAAAAATTCAATCTATCACTTCAGAAGACACTGATAGCATGTACAACCACTTAGTCTGTGTCTGCTTGTCTGGCAGTGTGTCACATTCCTGGGTGCACCCTAAGGTGGGTAGGGAAGATGAGATGGACACACAAGGAGACAAGCGCTGACAGACAGGACAGGAGGTTTGTGAATGGGACACTTTATCTAACTGAGATATGAAACCCATTCATGGACATACCAGCTGCTGAGACATTAGTACATCTCACTGCTCAGCATTACTTCCCGGTGCCCAAAGTGTTATGGTTAGAAGTGTTTTGTACATAGCTTGATGATAGAAACGATAGGTATGATGATGACAAGAATGGCAGTGATGATAATGCAAACAACTGTGATACTTTCTGCCAATATGATGATCACCACAGCCGTAATGTGATACAGCATGCCACTGCACTTCACTCCTGATCCCCAAAACAGATTCATACATAAAAGTGCCATTGACTGTCTGTTGACTTATAAGTGTCAACTGCACCGTTACACATACTCTACTAAAGTAGCTGTTTTTCTACTTATAGTAACAGAGAATGAGGTAGCGATATCATTCAAAAGAGCTATCTATAAGAATTGAACAAAGGTATTTTTGGTAAATCAGTGAAGATATGGTGATGCACAGCTGCTTGCCTCCCAGAGGCATATCGCGCACACATACTATGTGGTGAATTCTGGAAAACAAAGAAGCCTTATTTTTTGTATTTTAAAATATGAATTTGTTATATGTTGTGTGTGTGTGTGTGTGTGTGTGTGTGTCTTTGGTAGACGTAGTTGCCTCCTCCTTTCCATTTCTAAAATAAACCAGAGAGCAGGCAGCGTGCCATCATCACACATCACTATTAGTTGATAAAGAGACTTGGGGCCCCTCTGCCATGTATCATTAATAAGTTAACGCATGGTGTGCCACTGCTGCAGCTGTAAGCCAGCAGCTCAGCTAAAGTGTGTGGGTGGAGGATGCGAGGGGAGTTATAACACCTGCCTCTCAACTCGCCTGGGGTCTGTTTTGGCTCTGTTCCACACTGAGGTCAGCTTGTCTGCTAATGTGCTAATATGGTGGATATAATTGCGATTGAATGGTCGGCAGCGTCATGTATCTAGGGGAAGCAGTTGTTCTTCCCTATTGCCATTGTTGTGATACCCAATCAGAAGTAATCAGCACCATCGAACCGATCAGCCTAATGGAACTGGATGGGTTTTAATTCATACACCTGGCTGTTATGTGTGTGGGGGTTTGTTTATGAGTGTGTGTCTTCCTACTTGGCAATGTGTATACAAATGTCCAACTGTTGCTGTGCACATAATTTCTATACTGGTCTACTGGATTTGCATATATGTGGGTGTGTTTCTGTTTCTACAGAGTGTGAGCTTCTGTGTATGAGTGTGTGCATGCATCTATCTTCCCCTAATTATGTGACATACCTATGTGCTAATTAATTAAAATAATAATAATAATAATAATCCCAGAGGGAAATTGTTTTGCCTGCTCTCTGCTCAAAAAAACAGGAAAGAACCACAACCAGGGAAGGATCCAAATTGGCACAAAAGCAAATGTAGCACACATACAAAAATTTAAAGAACAAAGATAACATGACTGTACTTGTACTAGAAGGGCGAAATGCAATGAACAGTGCAGAATTAAGTAATGACATAAATTACGATTATCATGACCCAAATCCCCAGTGAGTAATGTTGGCTCATCCAGGAACGGCATTAACCGCTTTACCAGGTATTTCCTACAAGTTTGATTGAGAAAGGTTAGTACAAAATTACTACACTGTCACTAACATTAAATTCACTATAAACACAAGATTATGCAATATCATATTCAGAGAGGAACAGTATGTGCTATCCACACTTGATAGTTACAGGTTAGCAATATAGTGCTAGCCAATTGCCTAGACTGGGACTCTCAGCAATGTTTTGATACAACTTTGTTGAACAACCTTGCATTTTTGCAATACGTTGGGCTCTGTGTGTGTCTGTTAGAGGCAGAACGGGGTATTTTGAATATTTTTCGAATAGTTCCCAGCAAATGTCAAAAGGCATTTTATCTTGAAATACCCATTTCTGTGATGATCAGCAGTATATTTTAGAAATTGCATATGATTGGTGGTTGATGTTGACATGATACACTCCACCAATATTATCCTTCACAAATGGAACTGTTGGCCACCAAACCTCCAGTTTCATTATTTAGTCACTGCCGCCTTTACTTAGCGTTAGCAGGTTGTTTCAGCTGTTAATAAACATTAAAGCCATGACTACCAATTGGTTGATTTAAACTCTTTCTGTAGCCAATGTCTGTGCTTTGCCGAAGAATCTTTGTGAAAGAAGATGTTTTACTCAGTCCCTCCACTGTATGACTGCAATAGAACATACAGTACTATTAATGTAGCTCAAGAAAGCACTTCTTACTGCCTGCTCCAACACCATGAATCAGTGGAGTTGGCCACTGCAGAGACAAGGAAAGCAGGATTTAGAGCATCGTCCAGTTCTCTCTGCTCTTTGTTGTGTTCACTGCATCTCTCTCTTACTTCTCCCTTTCTTTTCGCTGTCCTGTCTTATGTGCCCCCCCTGCCTCACACCCTGCCTGTCTCTAATCAGTAGCTGCTTTTTATTTCAATATTCTCTGTCCCTTGGCCTATGTGCAGCAGTGAAGAGTTGCTGGCACAGAAGGATAGCAGACAGCCCTTTGTGACGTTTTGAGATTCCGGCTGGTTTCAGGAGGTTTTAACCGTACTGTACACTTAACTGTACACTTGGGTGAATGAACTTAAAAATCTATAGGGAATTTTCTATATTATAGATACAATTTTTCTTTTTCTTTTTAAATATTACAAATCTTGAAAAGGGACAATTTTATTCCATAAACACAGGGTCCCCATATTATTTTATTCCTCTTTCACATTAAAGAAGTGACAATTAGAGCACTGTGGAACACTTAAACAACGAAACCCTTAAAGCAACCTAAACTCACATGATAAAGTCCAGCTAAACTGTGGATCAACTAAATCAGACATTTGCATCCTCACACGTAGCTCACTCAGGTAATCGCTGGATGTAGGTTCCAATGCATGTTTGAAAGCAGCTTATGTCACTGGCCTGCAGCTGTACAGAAGCACTGTCACTTTTCAGGTAACAGCTAATGATAGCCACTAACTACCTCTGCTCATGAGTAATGTAGCTGAGAAGTGAAGTTGTGGCTATCAGTTTGTCACTTGGAGTCATACTGGAATGCATTAATAGGTGTCTCTAATGTTTTGGTTTCCCTATCTAAATCAATGAGGGGTCCAAAATTGTGCAGGTTTAAAAATGCTGAATGACTGATGCAACGCCAATATCTGGACACAGCAACCATTCCATGCTAAAAAACAAACAGTCTGAAAGGCCCACATGTAGCTAATGTTGGAAGAAACATGACATGTGCAGACATGTACTGTCACACATGTAGAGATTGTTTCAGTCAGATGCATCCACATGGAAAGAAACTGCTTGATTTCGGTGCAGGCGCCTGTGTAGAGCATGTGGGAGGCATGACATGACATACTGGAGATCACACTCTGACTCTTACTTGGACTTTGTACTAGGGGCTGACAGGATGAAGTCCATGAAACCTCTGTCAGACTTAGACATTTGAGTTTCTACATGCAGTTGCTGCAATGATGCTGTAGAAAGGCATCGTCACTTTTCAGCTAACAGTTTTATTAAATTTGCACAGGAAACTGGCCATGGAGCCATACGTGGTGATGTAGTTGCAGAAGTAGGATGATATGGGCAATGAGCAAAGTTCTGCCTGTAGTCTTGTGTTTGTTTTTGTTCACTGAAAGCCCTCAGAAAATATTTATTTGGCCGTTAATAGGACTGAGTTTTTAGGAATACTTATTTTTCACATTCACGTGACTTATTTAGTAAAATGGTGCATAGGTCTTTAATGTTTTTTGGTAATGGCATGCAATGGATCTAAACTGAAATAAACTAAACAGCATTTTATGGATAAAGTCAGAGGCCAGTCCATTATCAGTTAATGGAGCAGTGCTTGATCACTGTCATAATACAAATTCCAGAAGTAATCAATAACTCTGAGTGGCAAAATATTTGTGCCAAAAAGATTTGGCCTGTGACATGTTGTAAAATAAGACGATATAGTTTTCTATCGGCAAGAGGCAGTGCTAGTCTTATCTGTTAGCAAAAGGCCTATATCAAAATTTCGAACCACTATCAGTCAACCTCCCTCGCAAACAGTCAGATGTACACAGAAATAAACACAAGAACACGCTTACAAAATACCAGATAAAAGAATGGAGAAAAGCCAGATCTAAACATTGCCAGGAATTCACTGACTTGAACACAAATTTTGTCTATTTATACTATCGCCGCACATACTCGCTTTATTCACACACTTGTCACATGAAATGAGTATCTCCAGATGTGTACAGCACTGACAAATATCAGCATATGTTAAACAAGAGTCCACTTTCTTTGAAGTCTTGTTCTACAGGCTCCTACACTTCACAGCAGACACTTTGTCACACTCAAGTTAGCGTTCAAGTATTTGGTCATGCAACATGAACACATGTATATAAACATAGGAGTACTCGCGTAAGTACAAAGATATGTTACCTCTCTTAAAACACATAGATCAGATTTCTCTCTGGAGTTAGAGGTCTTCAGCTATTTAGTAAGCTTTGTTTGTACATTCAGTACAGTAAATATTAAACTGTTCCATGTAGGAAAGCATCATTTGCTACCAGCTGCAGTGTCTATCTCTTGTTTTATGTTCTCATATTTCCACTTCTGACTAACCAGAATGTGGCCTTTTTGTCTTGGTTTGAATTTCAGCCACCTTGCTTTTTTTGGAAATTCTGTGCAGACATTGACCACCTCTGTAACTCTGTCTTGGTTTTAGCCTTATATTGCTTTAACAGATTCTACATGATCATGACAGTGGTAATGCCAGATGTTTTTACCTCAGCGTGACATTCTAATTCATGCGAAAAGACCTCATAACCGTGGCAAGTAGCAGCACTTAATTAACTGCCGAAGCTACCGTTTGCATTCATAGCAATGGCAAAGGGGAATCTTACTGTAAAGACAGAGGCTCTTGAAATAAAGCGGTGCAGTTTGAAAAAAAAAAAGGTCTCAAGGACTGACTTTAAAACTGTATATTTATTTAGCAAGATGGAATTATGGCATTGCTCCTCGTGGCCCCAGTGGATGTTGGTGATTGTTTTGAATAGCCAATATATCATAGGCAATTGCCTTGTAATGTAATTGGCTGATAATGGCCTCATGACATCATACGCAGCCCTCCTCTGGGCAGGACTGGGAATCAGGTTTATTGTGCATAGAGTACTACGCAGGGACTGAGGGTAAATGGAATTAAGACCATACCAGTAACAGTTGCAGTAAAATAAAGCCACTCAAGTTATTGTAAGCCTCAGCATTTATATTAATGACATAAAAACAACCCACTAAGACTTTCACTTTGCTTTTGTTTAATGGGATTTTTCACATTACGTCCCTTGATTAAATTTACTATACAGAACAACATTTCCTTGCAATATAATTCTTAATCATCAAAAGTCTTCCTCCCTCCAGTGGGCGGTCTTTTGAAGCCAAAGTGGGATAAGAAAATTGTATGCAGCCTAACAGTACCATCACTGAGTATAACACAGATGTGGATCACATAAATGTTTAATTCAGGTTTGGGTATAGTGCAAGGAGATCTTCTGCCTCTGTGTCTTGAACTGTAACTGGAGTCTGCTTTCTAATTGAATGAAATGGCCTGGAGCTTGAGTCATGGGTCACAAGTTCAACCCACTGTCACCTTTTTGGCAATAACTCTCTCTACCTAATTCCCTCACAGTGCCTTGGCTTCAGAGATATAATTTTTATAAAGAAGAACAGACAGAAGATTATTGATCTGTGACACTTCAAGAAAATAGATGTGATTCTTTACTGACTCTCTACCTCAGTCAGCAAAGGCTAATCGCTGTTTGCTGCTTTCACCTTACCCCTCCAGTTTCTTATTGTGCTTTCTGTCTTATTCAGCTCATGTGTAGCCATGCACATAAATGGAGACCAAGGCTGCTGAGCTGGTTAAAATGGAGCAGGGGGCCAGATAACAACTAAAACTACGCTTTACTTAGCCACAAGGCTGCAGACCTTACAGTCTGTAATAACCACTGGGCACTAGCCTTTAATTTCCATCCTTGAGTAAGTTGCTTGTGGCCTGGAGCACAAAGGGCACATGTGAGATTGTATATTTTTATGAGGGCAGGGGTGGGTGAGTGGAAATATTAAAAAATAAAACTTGAAATGCATAAATTGTCCAATATTTTTTTTCCTAAAAGGAAGAGAAAAAAACAGAACTACCTTCATCAGCTGTAGAGGGAGTAAAAAAGAAAGAGGGCTGAAGGTCTTATCCTGCAGTCGACAGGGGCAGCAAAAAGTCTCAGGACAATTGCTTTCTGGCTGACGGCAACCACCCAGCCCATGCCATTTCTCCCCTTTTGAAACACCCCCACTTGCATAAGCCTCTTGTCAAAGGTGAAGAAGTTGCAGAATAATTACCTCTGTTGCTCAGATGCAATCTCTCCCTCCATTCTTCCTTTCTCTCTTCCCTCTCCCTGTTGAATGCATTTCAAACATTCATTTCCATGCTTATTTCAGTTTGACTCAAGAGAAAACACCTGTCATGACTCTAAGGTACTGTTTTGTTTTGTTTTTTTCCATTCAGTGGGTCCCTATAACTTCACCATTCCCCCACTTGATAGGTCACTCAGTTCAGAGGTAATTACATTACGTTTAACTTGATAGGATGTGAAGATGACTGAATGGAAATGAGAAGGTGGAAAAGAGCCAATTTCTTTGCAGGCAGGGAGCAGATTTTTTCATCCATGTCATTTTCAAAGTCAAGGGGGCACTCCCGTGACTAAATAGCTTGTATACCTGCTTGAGTGTGTGTGTTGACGCACAGCATTGCAAGTGCAGAAAGCTATTTCAGGGTCTGAGACCCTGACTGAGATGTTTGCTGCTATTCACGAACATACACTCATTCTGTGAAACATATTGAAAAATGATGAAAGAATGGGGATGATGTCATACATTTTGTTATTGTGAACTCTTTTTTTTTGTTGTTCCACATACCAATCATTTCAGTTTAGAATGACATTTCAACAATGAAATTTTGAAGGAGATAGGTCATACTGTGGAATTTGGTAAAAAGAAATCTTTGCTGTGTGTATGGCACTGCATGAGAAGGATAGATAATGAAAAAAGTAGGAATATAAACAGCAATTCCTGATGACGATTTTAAATCTACACTGTTTGGAAAGAATTTCATACGTTTTTTAACATTTTCCTCAACCCAGCCATTTCCTCCTACACATTTTTGTAAAGTATTTTATTCATCTCTCATACTACAGCCACTCTGGCCCTCACTATGACTGTGCTTCTCTCTACCTTCTATTTCTCTACCTTTTTGCTTTTATGTCGCACTCAATCTCCCTCCATTTCTCCTCTGTGGTATTTAAGCTTCCCCTGCATTCCCACTTACTCCTAAGACTCTTTGATGCACTCTTTATTTAAAATATTTGGCTCCAGCCATAACCAGGTGTAGCACTTGGTATGGGTGGGTGGGGTTAACAGCTCTTTTATTGCCCTACTTTATGAAGGCAGGGTAAGGGAACAGGAGAACCCAGCTTTGCAGATCTGAGTCAGAGATAAGTGCCCAGGTTCCTCCTTAAAAATTCCAACTGGATAATGGAAGACATTCCCTTTTATGGAGGAGCAGCTGAAAAACACCAGCAGGAGACAGGAGTAAATCTTCCAGGCATAATAATCCACTGTCTGCCATTTAACAATGAGGACAATAACTCATATCCCTAACCAGCCATGTATGCCTGTTCCATAGCAAGTTGCATATGTGTATAGTCAGTCGCTCCTACTCTCGGGAAACCATCAACCACATAAAAGCTGCATTTCATCTCATTCAGTGTGTTCTGGGTGCACGGATGGGAGCACACATGAAAACCTACTTTGGGGAACCACAGCAGCAGCAGCTACATTATGCTGGAATGGCCCAGACACTAGGAAATGCAGAGATGCTTTTCTTTGCATTGCAGATGCAGAGTTTTGACATGGCAGTTACCACATGCCTCCTTCTTGTGACTGACTCTAAAGTAGCCCATAGCTTAACAACTACTTCCGTGTATATGTGGGTGCTTACATATGTGCGTGCTGTTTTCAATAAATTGAAATACTGACCAATCAGTTTTGATTAAATGAGCACATTTTCACGTATTACTTTTGGACAGTGTCGACATATTGTAACAATACAGCCCACAGCCACGATAACTTTGGCTGCTATAATCATGATATTATTGATACATTTTCATATTGCATCATAGAACATCATCATAGAACCTGGCAGTGTTTTCAATGTAAGTAAATGTCGACATTTAAAGATTTTAGCTCTAACAATACATTCCTGTGCTCGTAAGAACATGTGGATTACAATATTGGAGGAGAATATATGCTTTGGCCTTGTCCTTGGCTGTCAATCCAGCATTCCCATGCCTGGGGAACGGCCCCAGTATGGGATTCTTATTCCGATGACAGACAAAAGGCCAAGTCAAGTCTCCCACAGCTCCTGAAGGACAAAAGCCAGTCATAATAAGTCAAGGCTGATCTCTAGACCTTAGGCCCCACCAACAAGGAAGACAATGCATTGGGTTCTTTTCACAAAGGCAAGTTATTACAGCCAAAACCCCACATTGCTACACTGTCACTCAAATTCTGGTCTGATTCAGGACCAGGGCCGGGTTGTTTGTCTTTACTAAATTTGAGGAAATCAAAGGTATTTTCTCTTTCACTCTCCCCTGCCTACTGCTCAAGCACTCTCTATCCCATTCCCTTTTTTTACTTTCTCATTACTTCCACTTGCTCCCTCCTCTCCAATTACAGACTAGTCTTTCATCTCCTTGGCCAAGGAATGGAGTGATAGGATCAGGAGGAAGACTGAAGAAAGAGGCTTTGTTGCCCTTCACCCCCCTTCTGATACCTCCACCCTGGCCTTCTAATAACCCCAGGGCCACTCAGGTCACTTAAAGATTGTGGTTTATACAATTTCAGGTCTGTAGTAGGACTGCAACTATCAGTTATTGTCATTGTCATGTTATTGCATTGATTAATTGAGTAATCTTCTAAGTATTAATTATTTCAATAAAAAGCAGCAGTAAATGTACAGAAGAAAAAATAAAACAATTATCTTAAAATTAACAGCTAATTGGTTTCCTTAAAAAAAAAAAAAAATGAAAAAAAGTTAATTTTTATTGCTTAATTTACAGAAAATATTTTTAGACCATCAAAACTAAAGCCATTTAGTAAATGTAAGAAGCTTTTTACATTCTGGGTTTTAAGAAAACATTTTCAATAAAAATATTTAACAGTACTACTAAAAATAGCAATATACAGTATAATGGATGCCTTTGGGATGCAACTTTAATTTGAAGTTTCAATCCTTCACTTTAAAACACATCCAGGTTGTACAGTAGGCTATTTAGAAGCAAGAGCACTTAGCCAGTTCCAGTTTTGTTTATGCAAGTAAAATTAATCAGAGAAAACGGTCGATCAGCTACTTTATTATTGTTGTTATTGTTGTTGTTGTTATTATTATTATTATTATTATTATTATTATTATTATTATTATTATTATTATTAAATGTAATACAATTACACAAACTTTAAATGTAATTATTGTCATTCCTTTCTGTTTTCATTCTCATCCTTATCTGGTCTGCCATCTGCTAGCATGTACTTTATTTTAACCCATGCTCCTGTAGAGGACTCATACATTTTCATCAGCACGTTTTTGATCTAACTGCTTTTACAAAGCCAACATGTAATGGAAGTTATTCATGAGAATATACCTCTTTTACATGAAGTGTTAATTACCATGTGGTGGGTTCACAGTGTGGTCTGGATGCTTTCTGCTGAGATCCACAAGCTTTGAATTTGTGCCGTTGAGGTGGGTTAGTTAGGTTCTACAACAGATACACTGCAGGGAGTTTCCTTTTTTTTTTCTTCAACTTGATGTATCCCCAGACTTTGGACACATTTTCTCCATTGTGCTGTCCACATGTGTAGCGTGTTGTGTGACAGTGATAATAATCAATGAGAAACAGTATACTGCATATAAATATATGGATTAAACAAAGCTTTGAGGAAAATAATTCACATCAGGATGTTTAATAGTTAAGTTATGTGAGTTTATTGAGGATTATTTTCAGCCATGTGGTACATATAGATATTCAAACTTAGAAACACTCTACTGACAAATATACTGTTACAATACCATTCTTAGCTAATAACACTAAACAGATCTTCCTTCCAAAACAAGAAATATAAGTTCATTCGAATTTCAAAAATTCCATTCTGAATACAGTCTTTAATTCCTCACAAATATGAAATAATCTTTTTGCAGACATTAAAGGACAACATAATACCAGTTGTGTTTGGCTTGAGAATTCATGGCATTGTTGCACCAAGGTTTTGAACCCCGAAAGGCTTCTGTGTTAGAGAGACACAATACATGGGCTTAGAGTGTCGTGAATTGTGGTTTTCTCGCTTACTGGATTTTCTGCCATATTTGAAAGACCAAGCCCTTGGTTGGTATCTTAATGTCATCCATGGTTTTATGAAGGCTTACTTTCTGTTACTTTTCCCCACAAGTCTCAGCTAATCTGTTGTAGATTTCTTCGCAAAGCTTTTCAATGACAATGGAGTAAAAGGATACAGACAACAAACATTGCCTGAATGGCAATGATAGCCATAGTTAAAGTGGCTAAAATTAAACCTCTCTTAAATGTTTAGGATTTTTGCTGTGGTTTGTATGCATGATCACACTTCAGACATACAATTTCTCTTGTGTAAATGATATTTACCCTCTGGAATCGATTACCAACATCACATTCTGCCATTGGTTTCCCACTGGTCCCTGTATAGATTCCTTAATGTCTCTACACCAGCAAGAAATTTGAGTTCATCATGGGCCTCCTAGAACCAGGGCTTTTCCCAGGAACACAGCCCCCCAAAGGGTTAGGGTAATTAGGACAGGTGAATAGGCCAGCAGCCTGCTTACAGTAGGGCCTTGTTCCTTGCTGTAGTACGGACCATTGTCTTAGGATTGGGGTAGAGGGGGAAGGTTACATTCAGGAAATGGATCAGGGGATGGGACTTTAATTAGAGTTACCATAATTGAGCATAATGCAGCCGTAATTGAAGATTCGCTTAAAGGAAAGATTGGACCTGGTGAGGGGCTGTTTGGATGGGAGGGGGAATGTAAATCACCTGGGCAACACTGTCATTCCACTACAGAATAAATAATGTCTGGTATGTGATTAGAGCAATTTGCAGGCCTCGGGAAGAAGAAGAAAATTGAGATAATGCTCCTGTTTGTATGCAAATATTGTCATTCAAACTAATGACTTGGAAGAGCAGTTGTATTAAGCTTGTCTGAAGATTCACTGAAAATGGTGCCAGCAATGTAGGAAAACACAGATGTGTGTTATATTACTGGACATGGCCATCTTTGTTTCTCCCACTACTGTCTTTCCCAGGTCTGTAGCTGTGCTCTTTTCCAGCCTGTTTTGCTCTGGAACATGGAGCTGCTACAGGCAAGATAAGGCTGGTGTCCCCGAGTTAGGGCTTAGCATAATCCCTCTTCCTTCCACAGGAAAAAAAAAGTGCTCAGGCTCATCAACACACAGGCAAAGGGGAAAGAAAATGGAGAAAGAGAGAAGGCAGGCAGGAATGAGAAAAGTGGAAAGGGTAACGAGGAAGAGAGAAAGCAGGGATGGGTGAAGAGGGAATATAGGGCAACTGCTGCCACACATTTAACAAAATTTCACCAGGCATGAAGAAGTACAAAGGAATGTGAGCATGCAGCGGCAGTGGCAAAGGAGAAAAGAGGAGGAACAGTTCTGCGCCCCTGATGATCAGAGTGTGAGTTAATCCTTTGACAAGGGGGTCTGGGGAAATGCAATCCTGATGCCCAAAGGCCTGACATGCCTAAAGCTGGCATCTCAACTCCAGCAGCAGGATTCAGACAATGTGCCTGTGAGCTGGTGCCATTTACTGCCTAGCAATACGCTGGCATGTGCAAAGTAGTGACAAGATGGGGTACAGACAAAGCTGTTCTCCACCTCTGGAAACACACACGAAATGGTCTGTTGTGAAAATAGATAAAGAAGCTTAGAAAATGCACTGTAGACACTTGGTTTAGTGTCTTGGATGATAGGTGGATGGATGCATGCTTAGGGCATAAATGAATGGTTTAGAGTCCAGTGTGTGGGTATCATCCACATCAGACCTGGAGGTAGAGATGGCAGGATGAAGTAGTATAAGCCACGCAGCTGCTGTCCTATTCTTGTCTCAAGAGTAACAGAAAGACAATAGACAAACCCTGAAAAAGGTGTTGTCACCTGTCATTGTGATCAGCCAATATAGGAGACTGTAAGACTCAAATACAAAGTAAAACTAAACAATGATAATGGCGATAGTGCTGTTCTATGAAGGTGATTTATTAGTATTGTCGTGACACATGATTACACTACTGAAGAGAAAGTAATTTCTTTCCCAACCCACAATCTCATTTGTTTTAAAACAAAATACATATTTCAAATCATAATTTTAGGAATAAAGAAAAGTACAATGGGATCTGGCAGGTGTGACTGTCTATGACAAGTTCCTACAACTTTCCAAAGTCAAGATAAATTGCAGTTAAAAAGCATTAGCAATGGGAAAATCTTGAAAATATCCATGATTTAAATTATGACAAGAAATCCATTGCCTGGTAATGTAACACCCAACAAAAACACAACTCAACCAAGTGCTTTTCATCTTGGCGTTGAGAGATCAGTCAGCAAGCAAAGACCAGAACCATGCGCACTTACATAATGTCATCACTGTTTTATTGACCTAATGATTTGTGACAGCTGTTTTGGAGTTGTGACATTTTTATCTTCACAAATGCCTTTACTTCAGGATACAATGGGTTCTTTGTTGTGGAACTAACTTTAGCTCAAGCCTAAGGCTCTGGTTAGCAAGGAAATTGGGGGTTGTGGGTTGCTCAAGTCCAGTGAGAGTCACTTGTTCTGGTTTTTCAAAAAAGCTTCTATTTTGTGTTTGTTTATCTTGCCTGATTCAAAATCCAATTAAACACACACGATTTGTTGGTTACCATCAAAACAACAACAACAACAACAACAACAACAACAACAACAGCAAAATGCTTGGTTTTGTTCTAATGGTGTTCAAAAGGAACAAGGAATTAAAGAAGTAACAAAAAACAACTTTGCATTGTATCATGTTGTTAATCATTTTATGGAATTGAACCCTAAATTAAATTCAGATGAGATGAATGTTTTAATCAATTGGCAATCTGGGGCTGACATGAAATTGATTGAGAGTGTTCTACTATCAACAAACAATTTCCACTGTCTGAAGCCTTATGCTGATTTTCAATTGTGGAAAACCATGCCCCATGCTGTTGAGGTTGTTGACAATTAATGAGTCTGACTACACAGTTATTCATGCTGGTGCTGTATGTTTTATATGTCAACTAAAACTTCTGAATGCATGTTTGTTTGTGTTTTTTGATGAAATAAAAATATGCAAATGCACAGGAACACATTGCATTCACAAAATAAAATAAAATAGAGCTGTACAGTAGAGAAACTAAACAGCCGCTACACAAAAAGATATGGCCAACACCTCTGGACCAGAATCACCCTTGTACTTTCATTTAAAGGACAAAAGACACTTTTAAGGACACTGCGGTACACATTTTGGACTGAGAAGACAAGTGGTTTGAGAGAGGGGTGCAGAGATGTGCTTTTGTAAATAAACTGTCTAGGTTACCAGTTTGGGTGTAATGTGCTGTGTTTGAGGTGTTTGATACTGATGATAATTGTGTGTCATAATAAATAAATATTTGCCTTTGTCTGTTAACATCTTTTAGTAATGCATTTAAAATTCTTCCAAATAGTCTTTGTCACTTTGAGGCAAAGCAATTCCATGAAAGAAGATGGGTCAAAAACATAAGTGTGTTTGTTAATAATGAAGACATTCAAATATCAAACATAAAGAAAACAAACTGGCAGAGATGCCTGTTTCTTCACCCAAGGCAGCCTGTTTATCATGTGTTTGAAGTAAGACTTTTCCAGCTTTTTCTTGACCAGCAAAACCTCTGCTCATCTTAATGCTCTCTCCACCCACACGCGACAGAGAACCATGTTGGAACAAGTTCATGTTTTTGAGATATTTCGGGATAATCCTGTACAGAGGATACTTTCAGCTTTATCTGCTGAGGTTTTGAAATATTCACCCCCAACTGCAACACAATAAGGGTGAATAGAGGTTTATTTATGGTGCACAAATTATACTTGATCAACTCAACAGCAGTGTGTTTTACTCGAGGCAAAGTTGTGGTTGCTCAACATATTTCATAACCCACACTGTTAATATGAAAAAACATCTTTGGCCAACAATGAATAACAGTGAAACATGTCCATACAACTGTCATGTTTTGACTAATAAAGGAATAAAGGAATAACAATCTTGACTATTGCCACAATTCTACCTTAATCTTTAGTCATAAATTTATAAAAAGCTCTTGCTTGCCAAACACTATATACTAACTGCAAAACCAGAAAGGTTTTTGTATTCAATTGCTCCTTAAAGCATCCTGAAAATTCTATTAAATTCTCAAAGCAAAACATTTCCTCACCGTGGATTTAGATATGATTAAAGTTTTCAGGCATAATGATCTCTCATATTCCTCGTGGAGCTCCATTTTTTACATTTTTGTTTTCTTCCATTAATGTGATTTATTATATTAAAACATATGCACACTCTTTCAGCTAACAAATAAAAAAAAGCTAAAACAGTCCCGCAGCATCTCAGATTTTAACAGTTTGAATATGGCTAAAAGATAAGAGAAGGGCAAAGCTGGATTTGTTGTCTTGCCAGTTGACAGGCTTGGCTCCAGCACAACCTGATCTGAATGCAAAGCTCCCCATGAGAGCTATTGTGTCTGTCTTCCAGAAAGCCTGTATCTGTAAAGCCTCTCAGCATTGATCTCCAGCATCATCAGCCAGGAGGTCAACAAACTTGTGATCTAGAAGTTAATGAACAGATTTTACAGATTTAAGAATTTTCACAAGGTTCACATATGCCCATGTCTCATCAGGATCCATATATAGTTTTAGTATATTAAATGAATGTACATGTACATTAATGTTTTGTTTAATATGAATGAACGAACAGTTGGAGATAAATGACGTAACAATTATTAATAATAATAAAGTAGGAAAGTAAATGAATGTCTTAAAGCAAATAGGAGTTTCCTCCTCATAAACAGCACGAAAAATATTAATCAGCTTAACCACAGTTACTGTGCAGTCCCTCCCTCTGAAATTTGTTCACATGGTTTGGCCAAAAGTAGGAAGAGACAGGAAGACTGGTAGGACGTAAATATGCCCTGCAGACACTAGCAGTAACAGTACACTGGCAATAGTGTTTTATCTTAATGTCATTTACCTCTGTCAAAGTCCTAACATTCAATACAGCCAAACAGTATCGGTCATTATCTGCTGTTTTTATTTTTTGTTAGTTTTTTTTGTTTTAAAATAAGAGTATAAATAAAAAATGTCCTGAATGAGAGGTCAGTCTGACCTGCTTTCTTTAGACAGGCCATTACCATTTTTGAACGTTGTCATTTTGCAGGTCAAAGTTAAACAGTTTTGAACTTTGAGGGAAGAAAAGAAGTGGAAGTTGGGTTTAAGTGGGTTTAACATACCAATATGCTACCTCATTGTTCGGTATAAAATATCCCAACCTGGCATGAACACCTACCTTTTAGGACGTAGTGTCAGAGGTGAGTCAACATTGCCCCCACCCATCTGTGTAAAAGGCCAAGATGGCATTGGGCGTTGGGCAACAGGATTAAAAACAGTATTTGCGGCAACATAAAATTAATCTTCCCTATAATCCTCCTGAGTAAAGGCTGCAACCAATCAGGTCCAGCTCCCCATTAACTCATCAGCCAATTAAATAAACTCCCCCATAGATTATTTTACAGAGCCACACACATTCATACAGAAAGATCCACAGAAGCAAGCATCAGTCAAAAGCACAATTTACCACATTATACAAATCAAGTACAATTGAGGTTGTAACACTTTCCCGATAAAGAAAGAAATGCTTGGTTCCAGCTCAAATACTGTAGATATAAGAAGATAAATGTTTCAATCAACAAAACTGAAAACACGAAAGGCCCGAATAATCAAAGCTTTGATGCACTTTAAGTTGGCCTTAAAGTGAATACAACAAAGAAACCATGTGCCGTGTTTGTAAGCAGTATTGCTCAACAAAGAAATTCAACTTTTTGCCTTTTGCTTTTTCCGGGAGACATTGTTTTACACTCCTTAAGCAAAACTAATCCACCCTGCAACAAACAATTTGTTCTTCTCACATGCAAATCGCACATGGGTCTGGTTATTAGTTTTTTTTTTCTCTAAATTTATGGTGATTCATACTGTATGCCTGCATAACAGTTGACCTGACTAACTAGCATAAACATCCTGCACTTTACATTGGAACAAAAGCAGTCATATACCTTTAGGCAAATTTAAAGCATTTGCAGTAGTTTAAAGCAACAATAGAGGTCGACAACGGGGAGGTTGCATCTGCTTGAAAATCACATATTTATTGGCATTCTCAGGTGGTCTTTCTTTGAACAGTTACAAAAGACCCAGAGAACACATCTCTTTACTCATGTTTGCATGTAAAGATGCTTGTACATGATTAAAAAAACAAACAAACAAAAAACAATAGTTGAGCTTTTTTGCAGTTTTCACTGAGTTTCACTGTAAAGTCATCTAATTAAAACTCCTTATTTCAGGAGATGAAATCACGATCTGGAGGCATGCAGTTGACCTAAATGCTGCGGCTGATAACTGGGAATAAAGAAGAGGCGAGTGTTGGTGGGACATGCAGTGAAGAATGGAAAGGAAAACAATGAGAGCACAATGGGAGGAGTTAATTGCATATGTAGCTGGGCATGACAAAAAAGGAAGATGAAGGTAAACACAGACAAGGCAGGTGAAAAAAAGAGGAAGAAACAAGCACTGTTACAGTGGACAATGGACATGTTTGTGCTATTTATTATATATAGAAATTCTATTTTAATGTCCTCACTTGATGAAAAATAAATGTTTGAAAGAGCAGCATGTTTTAAACATTTGATAGATAGAGTCTTTCCATCCATACTGTACATCCGAGGTCCTTTCCTGTTAAAGGTCTAGAGGGTGCTAGATCCATCCACATCTTTTAGCAATTTAGAGTCACCAATTAACCAACATGCATGTCTTTACACTGTGAGACAAAGCAACTTTACCTGGATGAAACACAGAAACTCCACTAAGAAGGGCACCTTGCTGACCAGTGGATTTGAACCAAGGTCTTTTCTAGCTGTGAGGCAACATTGCTAACCCCTACTCCACCGTGCCTGCCCAGTCTTTCAGTCAAAACAATTCAATATAATTTGAAATGTAGAAGTTTTAACACAAGAGAGCAGTCCTGACACATGCATCCTCCCGTTGTCGTGCGAAAATCTGACAGGTATACTGAGACCATTCAGCCATTCAATTCCCAGGGTAAAAAAAAAACAAAAAAAACATAGGCTTTGCTGAAAACTCTTTACCTTCAGATGCTGGGCACAGTGCCAACTTAAACACACATGGGGCACAGGGCTTTTGACAGCTGTAGCAGGTGTGAGGTAAAAACAAAAACAAGCATAATTGCTGGTCTACTCCGTAACTAGCATGTCTACTGTATATAATGATGAAGCAACAGGTAAGTCAGTTGGGAAGAATGAAGAACCACAGGTCATGTATATAAACTCACTGGCCACTTTATTAGGTATAACTGTACAATCTAATGTAATCCGACACAGCAGCTCTGCCATGAACTTTTACAAGTGTCAAAAGGATATAATTTTACTATATATTGATTACTGAGGTCATAGTGGGTGATGGAGTCTTACTGGACTGCATTATATTAAGATGTGGTTCTACTTTTTTAACCTCCCTATTTACTCAATTGTGAAGTCTAAAACAAGAGGCACCTTTTCATAT
>OMLM01008848.1:0-29013 GCA_900302695.1 Helostoma temminkii
CGACATTTCCCATAATGCTTCATCTGATGTCACGATGCTTCATGCAGTCTCACATACACATGTAAATCCACCTACTGAGTGCAGATCTGGAGGAGCAGAAGGGTAAAGCTTAGGCCTTCAGGTCGCCTTATTTGATTTGTTTCATGTGGATGTGAGATTACTATGGCCAGTTTACCAGGTCCTAAAGGCAGCCTCTGCAGTTTAACTCTGCATGAGTGATTCTTATATTAATCCACACTGATTATTCACATATAGGACAGATGTTTTTTATTTTCAGGTTAAATGAGGGATACACAGAAATGCATCATGTAATGGTGTAAGCTACAAGCTGGAAACCATTGACTCGTTCGTCAGACTGTGGGTGAAACAAGCAGTTCTTCTATAATAAAAATGTATTTCAAGCTGTTGAGACATGCTAATGTAATGGAACAGCTGCAGCTGTGTGCATTTGTACATATGCATGCATATTTTATCATTACATCTAAAAGTTACAGTGCTGTGAAAAAGTATATGCTGCCTTCCTGATTTAAAAAAACAAGTGTTCTTGCAAAACGTAATTGGCACCCCTAGTTACATCATGAATGCGACGAATGAACTGCTATTAACCATTTTTTTGAAAACTGACTTCAGTTTCATTTGCCATTACAACCAGACCTGTTGAATCAAGAAATCACTTAAATACAAGCTGTCTGACAAAGTGAAGCAACACATCATGCTGTGATCTAAAGGAATTTAGAAACACATGAGAAACACAGTAATTGATATGTATCAGTCTGGAAAGAGTTCCATTACTAAGGCTTTGGGACTCCGGCAAACAAGACTGAGAGCCATTATCCACAAATTTACTTCAAGGAGGTCATAAAAGAACCCAGATCAACATCTAATGAACTGCAGCTTGAGGAGCTTTTTTACCTTAAAAATGAAATGTTTATTTTAAAAGCTTTTGTGTAATATTATTTCTTTGTGTAATATTAAAATGTGTTTGATCTGTCACTTAAGTGTGACAAGTATGCAAATAAATAGAAACATCTGGAAGGTGGCAAACACTGTTTCACAGCACTGTATTGAAAATTCTAAATTCTAAACTGTGTGCGTGTGTGATTGTAGGAGCTGGAGAATGCATTGACTGTGGAGAACTTGGAGCTTCAGGAGCAGCAGTCGGACCGCAAGGAGCTGGAAGAGACTCTGGAAAAATTAGAGAAGCACAAGGAGAAGCTGATACAACAAATAAAGGCAACCAGGCAGCTCTGCTATGAAGAGAGTCAGCAGGTAATGATGAACAGCTACCATACTGCTTGTTCTCTGCCCCTTTAAACTTCTTAAATCTGTTAATAGAATATGCATACATAAATACCTTGTTATGACTGATGTGCTGCCTGCTCTGATAAAGGCTTTTGGAGGTTGGTTTACAGGCTTTGATGCTGCACTGATGCCAGGATTCTAACAAAAGCACAGCTGATTCTGGGGTTTTAAGGCAGATGGCAGTTTCCAAAAATAAACTTGCTTTACAAAATCATCCCTAGAATAATTACAGCAGAAAGGTTCATTATGATAATAATAATTATTGTTTATTGTACAATCCCATTTCCAGAAATGAGTTAGAATGCTGTGTAAAAGTAAATAAAAACAATGCAACTGCAAATAATTTAAAACCTGTATTATGTACTTATTTGCTTGAAAGTATTACAAAGACATATTTCAACTATTGAAAGTCAGAAACTTGATGGTTATGTTCATTTTGAAATTAATGTCAGCAACATGTTTGATAAAAGTGGAACAGGGGCAACTAAAGACTGGAGAAGTTGTATAATACAAAAAAATCACCTGATGTAACATTTCAGAACTGATGAGGTTAATAAGCAACAGCTCGGCATCATGAATGGGTATAAACAGAGCATCACACAGAGTCTTTCAGAAGTAAGGAAGTTAATTCTGTGGGCAGTTTTGTGTAGAAGGTCAACACTGTGTCATACTGTATTTCACTTATTTGGTATTGTCATATTCATTACAGGAAGGGAAGAAGACTTCTGTATAAAACCACAGTCAGTGGAACCAGGACTTGACATTGACACCCACCAAATGTGGGTGGAATTCAGTAGTGCTGTGAAACACACTGACAAGGTTTTGATTATTATGCATTTTAAACACAAGTAATAAAATGTCTTGATAGAGAAACATTGCTTTCTTCTGTCTCTGGTGTACTACAAGACAGATTCTTAAGAATGAATGAGTGTAGGTGTCTCTCTCTCTATGTGAGAGATGTTGCGTGATTTAACTTTTTGCAGCAACCACAGCAAAGCAATTATAGTTTGTTTTAGGGTGAATGCAGGAGTGTTTATATGTCTACTAATCTCTGAACCCTTTACACTTTAAAAATGTAACTAAATTTTTTTTCAGTTTAGTTTTTCTCACTTACCTCATGGCTGTGTGTTTTGACTGTTCAAATGCAGCATAGATGGTGTTGCTCTGTTAACATGCTGCGTGTGTACAGATAATTCTGGTATAAGTGAAGTCTGATTTCCGCACGTATGCATTTCCTGTTGCTTTAATCTGAATTGAACTTGTTTGCCTACTTTAGAAATGTGGGATCTTGCGTGTCTGCTTGTACCCTATTACATAAGATGTTGCTGCGTCTTATCTGATGGGACCCACATACGTCTGCCAAGATGGCTAGGCTGGGCCTGTTCAAAAATTCTTGTCAAAGTAAAGTTTATTGTTTTAATGTGGGTCTTCGATGTCCCACCGACAACCCTTTGGGTCTGGACTAGAGTCAACCAGTTGGCTAACACCGATCTAGCTATTTTTAGAAACTGAATAGAGGAAACAAATATTATGTTTGAATTTAATTTTCATATTGAAACCGTTTTACAATTAAACTCTTTGGTAACTCTGTCTGCAGCCATGTTACAGTTGTGACTTAGAGAGTTAAATGTATAAAAACAGTTCTTGGCCACAGTCAGCATTAGCACTTCTTGTTACTAATAGGACATGGTTAAGTTACAGTTATCTATAAACTGATGGACTGGGTTTTTGTAGATCCTGTCTCTGCAAGCAGAGGAGGTGCAGAAGGAAAGCCAGGTGGAGGAGTATGAGAGAGAACTTGCCAGAGCCAGGTGGAGGCTGAGGAAGCTTAGAGAGGAGGTGAAACAAGCTAAGAGGAATGTGGAGCAGGCTGGAGAGAGGAATACGCCTCTGCAAGACTCCATCAGGCAGTCCTATGAAGAGATCTTGCAGGTAACAAGTGTGTTTGTGTGTGTGTTAAGAGGGGTAGGACTAGGTTTTAGGCTCAAGATTCACATGTAATACATATTACATGCTATATGTCCTTACTTTCTAGCTCCTTACACGTTTGTTAAAAGTTTTACTTCTTACTTTCAATTACAAAAAGTACTACTACAACTACTACTATTTTATTTTCATTATTTACATTTCTCTTACTTAGAAGATGAGTTAGCAAATAAAACAAGTGTGTTGGTAACTTGAAAGAGTAAATGTCTCACTCTGCTCATCCCTGTAGGAGGAGCACACTCTCTATTCTTTGTCAGGTGGTGCAGTCACTCCAGAAAGTCAGCTGGAAGAATCAGCCTCTCCTGCAGACACCACTGAAGATGATCCGCTTCCTCTGAGGCCATGGGGAAGAAGTCAATCACTGCCTGCTTATGCTGACCTGATAATGGTAAACCACAATATTGGTCCTTTTGGGGCAAGAAGACATACTAAAAGCCACTGTAAACTCTAAATCGCTTGTGCTGTTTTGGTTTTCACTTAGCTTCTCCACTAGCATTTATCTGCAAATAACTTGGGTAATGTCAGCCTGGGTTTTCAGACTAGAAATGAATGAGACTGGCACAGTGGAGTTTGAAAGAATTTGTTATTTATTCCAAACAATGAGGGGCTAACAAGGACACAATGGGGCATAAGAGAGCAGTATGATGCCTTTTTGATCTTGACACATAAAAGGGAGCTAAGAGACAATTCCCTTATGTGGACATTTCAGCTTAATATGCCTCATTCAAATTCAGTACTGAGAACTAGTACATACTTTGAGGCTCTTGCATGAAAAAGCTAAATGAAAATCCATTCATCCATTCATTTTCCGAACCTTAGCCGTAGTGGTCATGGGCGTGCTGGATCGTATCCCAGCTATCATGTGGGCAAGAGGCAGAGTACACCCAGAAAAGGTCGCCGGTTCATCGCACGGCCACGATTAAGATCTGTAGATCTGAGACTAAAACCCTAAAATCTCTTTAGTAGCCACGCTTGTTTCTTTCAGAACAGGTCCTTTATTTCTGAGACCTGTTGTTATATACATGTCAGCCGGGAACAACCATAGGTGCATGTTATCTCGATATCACAATATCACAATAACTCACTCACTTGAGATACTGAAAATAACAGTGATACTGAGGCATCCAGTTAAGAATTGCTGTCCAACCAGCAGTGTAATTATTAAACACTGGTGAGTAAAATGACTCATGAAACAGCCATAACATCATTATCCAGGAGAACCAATATTCTACACCGTAACGTAATACATATTCTCATCAGGTCAGCAAATAAGACACACAGGCCAGGATAGCTGCACACTTACTTTTAGCCCTCCCACACACATACGCAGTCTTCAGTTCAGGTAGAACTGTGACACTTGTCCTTTATTGTCCTTTTTTATTCCATGTTACAAGGACAAAGTACAGCAAACTAAAGCTCCAGCTAACTGCTTGGGAGGATATTGGTTGTAGTCTTTTGCAAGCCCAAATATAGAAGTATGGGTGGGCATATTTATATTGATCAAAAGTAATTCTGCCAAAAGTTTAATACTAAGGGACAAGAATAGAACATATGAGCTTTATTGTTTTGTACGTTCTTTAAAGCTAGTGCCATCTCTTCTACAGTTAATTTAGCATTTTGGTGGTATAAGATGGGAATTATGACACATACAAAGTTAAGTTAAAAGAATTAATAGGTTTTGGATTTGTGTGCAATTATTGATGTCAGTTGATAGGTCATGCAGTTTAGCTTTTCGAATTTTCTTCAGATGTGCAAAGTAACAAATAATCTGACCCACAGGTAAACTTTTAGTTATCCCCAGAGCAATGAAGAAGAAATAGGATTGGTGTTACTCTGGTTGGTAGCAATAAAATAGTCAGTCGAGTCTGATATGAATTTGTTAAATTTATCATTTGATAATAGCAAAGTATACATGGTAATCCATGCATGTAACAAGATTGCAGTGAATATTGAATATCCATAGAATGAGGGGCATGATCAGAAATAACAATAGGGTGGCATTTAACTGCATGCATTTTGGGAATCAGTTTACTCAGTCCAAGAGAAAAACTGATGCTTTAGCAAGAAGAGGAAATATTTCCTTAGTTTGAAGGCTAGTAAATCACCAACAGCCAATGCAACAATTTCTGCACATCAAATCAGAAACTGATCTGGGGAACACTTAAACAACACATCCTAGATCTCGATGAATGAAATCTTCCAGTTGAAAATCTTTACTTTTTACATAGTGGAATGTGTTGAGAACAAAATAACATGAATGATCAATGGAAATCAAAATCATTATTCCATGGAGGTCTGGATTCAGAATCATACTCAAAATAAAAGTGGAAAAGTCAGATCACAGGCTGATGCGAACCTGCTCTCATCCGTGATAAGCACAGGGCGCCAATGGAGAATCTACCTACGTCTCTACAGGCCTGTCTCCTGGTATCTTCTCCATCCTCTTGACACTGTGCTGGGAGACACAGCAAACCTGCAAACTGCCACAGTGTGCATTGATGTGTCATCCTGGACAAGCTGCACTACTTGAGCAACTTCTGTGGGTTGCAGACACCACCTCATGCTACTTCTAGGGTGAGGGCACTGGCAAAATGCAAAAGTGACCAAAAATCAGCCAGAAAGGATGAGGACAGGGAAATGATCTGTGGCTACCACCTGCAGAACCATTACTTTATAGGGATTGTCTTGCTAATTGCCTCCAATTTCCACCTGTTGTCTGTTCCATTTGCACAACAGCAGGTGAAATTGATTCACAATCAGTGTTGCTTCCTAACTGGACAGGTTGATATCCCAGAAGTGTGATGGACTTGGATTTACATTGAAATGACTATGTGTTTCCTTTGATTTTGTGAGCAGTGTAGATTCAAACAGTATGACATGAAGAGCAAAGAGGATTAAAAAAATACCCAGAAACAAATTGAACAGTGAACAACATCAATCCCATCCGCAGACGATGGGGAAACCCAATGCTAACTCCAACAGGAGTCAAGTCTCTAACTTGTGACTTTAAAACTGACTATATTTGTGTTAGATATAGACTCTATACAACACTATACAACAGAAAACAACAGAACAGAAAAATTGCAACATTATTAATGTCATGGTGGGCAGTGGAGTTGTACTGGAGTACATAATGTTAAGAGCAGTCTCTAATGTTTTGGTCTCACTATTTACATCACTCACTTGGTTTCGGCTTTGGCTGGAGAGTGAGCCAGGTTTAGGAGAGGCTCTTTCTCCAGCATAAAAAAACATCCTTGAGGAGAGCATTAATTCTGACATAACAAACGTGCCGGTGAGTATGTGATTTTCGCAAGCTGGTATATGGAGCCAAATTGTATATATACATATATATATATATACATATGGCATCACTCTGTAACACCTGTAATCTAGTTTCCAAACTCGTCAGACATTCTCTCTTTCCCTCTCAGAGTCACTGCATTATCCTTCTATATTCTCCCCAAAACTTACACAATAATTGGGATTCTGACCTGCCAAACCTGAAAAATTATGGGGTAATTTACTTTTAGCATAAAACAGCTGTGGTGTGCCAATGTAGCAGCGGTTTATTTGTTTGCATGAATATGTGTTATGGCTCTTGTAATGTCTGATACAGAAAGGTGCTATATGAATAAACTTACTAACTTACTCTCTCACTGACTTTGTTTCTCTCTCTCTCTCTCTCTCTCTCACTCTCTCTCTCTTTCTTAATGGTTTAGAGAGCCAGCAGCTCATCTTTTTGCAATAATCTAGCCAATACCAGAGAAGTAGATGATGAGACAAGTGAGACCAGCTCACCAAAGGTAGCGTCATGTATACAGAATGCCATTATGCTCTTAAAAAACTGTGTTGTACATAATTAGTAATAACGATTCTCCAGGGTGCACAATAAAAATTCTGGCAGAATAAAATCAGTACAACTATTATGATTCTAAATGTATTATTACATGATCAAGTAGTCTAAACTAGGACAACCAATCAACAGTTGGCTAGTTACTGTTTAAGATGCAAACACTGTTGTCATGTTACACAGATGGACACGTCTGACATAGAGGATGACCCAGAGGAGAGGGAGATCAGCAATGAAGGAGAAACTGTTAAGCCAGAACCTTTAAGCCAACTGGACTTTTACCAAGCGGACCCTTTTGCCCACTGTCAGAGTGACCGTATGTATCAGGCATGGAGCCTAAACAGGCTTTCCTGTAACTTCTAACGGTGCTAATACTCAACTATGTATTTGTGAACTATGTATTTAAGACCACAAGAATATAAAAGTAAGTTGAGCTGTATAATACTGTATAATGCCAGTGGCTTCAAAGTTATATACTCATCTGTTGCTTATTGTTAAAATGTATTTGTACTTTATATTTGGTGTTTTTTGAAAATAAGCCTGTTTAAAAGAGAATTGAATGGATTTTTCTTTTTATCTTACCTCATCTTATTGGTTGATTCTCAATGTGTTTTAACTTGATTTTTAGATGACCTTTTTAATGAAGACCTGTTCCCCAACACTGACTCATCGGGTGAGTAATTCTATATTATTTTAGGAGAGTTAAGGAGATCAGTTGTGTAATTAGTCAAGGTTTTAGTTATTATGTAATGCAGTCTGTGTGCAACCAGGGCTGCCATCTGGCTTCGTCAGGCATTCACCAAATGACTATGTACTACGTATGTGGTCTACTACACTGTTCTGTTTTTTTGTTTTGTTTTGTTTTCATTATGGCACAGTGCATTACGAGATTATTGTGTGAAGCATAACGTAGCATGGAGCAATTTCTGAAAAGACAGACTTCAGAATCCATTCTACTGGAATGGATGCTGTGCTCAGTCACTTCTGCACGTGACTGGATAGTGACATTGAGTGTGGTGTCTGCATTTCCTTCACCATGTAATTTCTCTGTGTGCAAAATTTAAAAGATCAGCAAGAATGCCTGTGTGGTGCCAAGAACTTATTGTCTTGTAAAGCAAGTTAATGCAATGACTGAAGGCAGCTAGAAAATGGTGCTGCATGTGAGATAAAACACAGGACTGGACAAAGGTAATTAATATGCACACTTGCCACCATCTGAACAGCGGAGTGTACTTATGGTTAGTTATGGTTGATCACATTGAGCGTTATAATCTGTGACAACCTTCATCATCATTCAAAAAAATCCCATTAACATTGACAGATAATTCTTGGTTAACGTGACTCTGGTGTGCATTATCCCAGGCTCAGTCCCATTCATGGTAAGTAACCCAAAATTTTCCGCTACAAAGACTAGTGACTCCAGAGTTTGCTTACTTTCAAAGGATGCTTTGACTGGTTGAGACACGCTGACGCAATATCTAAGCTTGCAGTGATGTACCACTATAAAAATAGTCTAAATTTTCAAAATCAAAATACTTTGCTCAAGTAAGGACAATTTCACACTGTATTTGTAATGCACTATGAAAAAGTGACAATTTATTTCCTAAATGTGCCATTTTTCATAATAAATGCATCTTATATTCAGTAGCACTTAGAATAATGCATTGTTTACAGCAGTTGTTAATGGTAAGATTCTAAATTAATTATGACATTTTGATGAATATAGCATTTATCGCATATCAGTAAGTTTTTGTTAACTGATTTGTCTGTCAGATGGATTCACCTCAGACCCTTTCAAAGGCAGCAACCCCTTTGCCACTGATGTCTTATTCCCAGAGGTGAACACCGCCACTGATGAGGGGGGGGCAAATGTCTGCGATGAGGCGGACACGAGTCTGTCTTGTGCTGAAAACAAAGCCTCAACAGGAACTCAGTGCTTTGAATCTGAATTCCCAGATGAAGACAGTGACATAGAGATTAGTTATAGCCGTGAGGATCTTGACACCACGGCTGTGACTGATGATTCTCGTGGATTTAAACCCATTCAGAGCTCATCAGAGGAGCTAGGACCAGAGGCCATACAGGGCTGGAGGTCTCATGGTCAGTATTCTGTAGAATCAGACCCTAATGGGTATGAGCTGGACCTTGGTGCTTTTTCCCCACCTTCTGACATAGAAGAACAAAGTCTAGCATCTTTAGCAGGAGAGGCTACCACTGAGGCAACAGCAGGACTGGAACAAGGTAATTTATATTCAAAACCAGTCCCATTTTTTTAATATTAAACTAATTTATTATTACATCTTTAAGGGGGTGACAGGTATGAGGTACTAATAAACACTGCATTTACACTTGGTATACTATGACTATTAAGCAGGGCAGTTTTTATTAATATTGTATTCAGTGACACAGATTTTAATAATAGAACATATTTATGCACATTTACATTTATGCATATTTACATTTAGTCATTTGGCAGACACTTTTATCCAAAGCGACTTACAAGTGAGCTACAAAATAACTCTAAGTCGAGGAGAAAAAAACTAAAGCAAAGCAAAGTACTATCAGAGGAAGCGCAAAATGTATTTTTTTTTTTTTTTATAAGAAAGTGCATTTTAAGTGCAAAAAAAGTTACGGAAAACTTCTGTCTTCAGCAGTTTTTTGAATATTGGGAGTGAGGTTGCATATAATTTTAATACAAAGTTTTGTTTCCTTGCTTTTCCATTTCTATAAAGCCTTGCCCTAAAATGTTTATACTGATAGTTTTGACCCCTTGTTGTTGTTTTCTTCTAGGTATGAGTTCTGGTTCAGCTCAGATAGTCCCTGAAGTCTGTGAACAGGTACTGTTGGAACTAGGTTGGACTCGTGACACTGAGCAAACTTTGTCCTGTGTTGTTAGCTCCAGTCAGGCAGACGAATTGGTTAACAAAATCAAAGAAGACCCTCAAAACCCTTCAACTCCTCAAAATTCACTAGATTTTCAGAACAGATCCGATCAAAACAAAGAGCTGAACTTTGAGTTGAGCTATGAGTCGATCAGTCAGTCCTCCTTTGACCCATATGGATTTAAACTCAGTCCAGAACATGCTAGTAATACTCTTTTAGACCCTGATGAAGCTGAACTGAGCCCAGAACCCACTGACAACGATCCTTATGGGTTTGATATTACTTCCTCCCACATCATACAGGACTCTGACCCTTATGGCTTTAAGCTCAGCCCTGAGGAACAGAACCAGGAGGTTCTGGAATACTGTAGCCATGAGGAAATGGCAATGGACCTTTGCACCTATGACATCAATGAACAAGTACAACAAGAACAATCCTCCAACTATAGCAACCAGGAAATACTAGAACCTCATAACTATGAAAACCAAGAAGTGCTTGAACATTGTAGCGAAACTCATCATGAACTAATGGATTTATACCACAATGGAAATCAAGAGGTGCTGGAATCTCCTAGTCTTTCCAACAGAGAGTTAATCAGCAATGAAAACCAGGAATTCCTGGTTTTCTCTCATGATAATCAGAAAGTGTTGAAACCATGTAGCGATATCACCAATGAGGAACTACTTGAATCTTGCAGTTGTGGTAACCAAGAAGTACTGGAGGAACCTGGTAGCCATGGCAGTTGGGAACTGTTAGACTTCTCCTGTCCTGAAAATCATGAAGTACTGGATTTTGACAACCAAGAAGTACTGGATTTTAGTCACAAAGAAAATCAGGACATGCTAGTTTCAGGAAACTATGACGAGCAGGAACTCTTGCCGCTTGGTGGCAATGAAAATCAGGAATTGTTAGGTAGCCATAACAACCCAGATGTGCTGGACTTGTTGAATAAGGAAGTTTTCCCTGAAGCAAACAACAATGAATGCATTGTGGAACCACAGCTCAATGTCAATAACAGTTCAGATAGCTCAGACAGTGATGTGGCATCAGAAAACCTGCTTGGACTCAACAATACTAATTGCACTACCAGTATCACAAACACCAGTGTTGCTGACAGTTTCAACATTGCCATTAGCAACATGTCTGCCAACCAGGATCTGGCTACATCCAATGCTCCCACTAGACACAACTTGCTAGAAGGAGATCTGGGTTCATTGTTTGGGGCTGGGGGATACATTGGTTGTCCTGATGTAGCTGATGACTTAGAGCCCATGGGCAGAAGACAGGTAAACTCAGTCTCAGAGCCAGTACAACCCGCCAGACCAGTCAGGCCTCCTCGGCCCTCTCTCAGGGTAAGTTGGAAACCAAGTGCACCACGTTCAAATTATATTAGGTTTAATCCATTGTTTGTTCTCTATGAATTTGGATTTTTAACAATCTTTGAAAATTGCAGACCCCCCCTGCAAACCAGCAAAAGCTCCACATGAACCGATCTATTACTGCACCTACAAAGATGCCATGACACAAAATTCTAATGGCTTAATGTTGATGATCATGCTGTTCATTGTCTTTCATGTGTTTAGGCTAAGGAGAAGGCTCAGTCTCAGACTCAGGGCATCGACCTCAAGTGATCTCTGACCTGCCAACAGTGATGTGGGGGCATTTCTGCAGGTTTCCCAGGACAGCGATGGCAACAGAAGATGCAAAGAGAATGAAAAAATGTAAGAGGAGGACAAATGAAAATGAGATTATTGGAAAAGGAAGTATGATTCATTTATCAAGGGAGAGATACTTCTGCTGTTAATTATGGCAATAACTTTAGTTTCAGATCTGTTTGTTTGGAGGATTCCATGGAAAATATTAAAAATCAGAAGGGAAACATAACAAGATTTAAAAACTAGCATGTTACCATAGGATCAGTTGACTTCTGTTAAGGAAACTTGACTGGTCCATGGCTTTAGTCTGCGTAGAGCAATTTATTGAACTCAGAGTTGGTTGTTTAAGGGTTGTCTTATTATCCTCTTGTGTGTTTGCCCTAGATGATGCCTATTCATCGGTGAGATTAACAATATGGTGCATATTGTTATTTGTTTGTTTGTTATCTATTTACAATATCAGCTGCCACTATACTCCTATGGACTGAATCTTTTAAGCTATTTCTTCTTTTCCCACGGGTTTTGACAGTGAAAATAATCTCCAGTATTTTGATTTGAACTTTTTGTTGGAATATGTATAAATTGACTTTGTCACATAGATAAAATGTAAATAGCTGATATACTCTGCTATTGTGGTTAAGATTAAGATTATCTAGTCAATTAGTAGTTTTAGGTGTAAGTTTGATGCAAGCTGTAAAGAGAGAGTGTGGTTGGGTTGTGCAGTGAGTGGGCATATGCATAACATCTCCACAGTAAGATAATCCATGTTTTCACTCATCTGTTAGTTTAAAGGGCAGTGTTCACTGCCATTATTGGCTCTAGGTTTCAAGCCTGTTTTCCCACCGACAACTGTTGCACATGTAACACACCCACCACTGACATGACAGTATCCTGGACTACAGCACCTTACATCAGCAAATCAGAAAAAACAACATTTCAGTTTCAGTTACTCTTCACATCATTTAGCAGTAAACAACTGACCCATCACTGAGAAAGCTTTAAATGGCCTTCACATAGCATTTTACCACATCAGTGTTTTTGTTCCATGCTCTATATCAGCTGTACTCAGCAGTAGGTAGGAAGGAGATAGCATGTACGTATATGTGTATATGTACACAGATCAGGCACAAACCAATACAAACTAATGTAATCCACTACAACAGCTCTGCCATGAGTTCTACATTTATTGTTTGTATACAAGGCATTGCTTTTTGTCTGTACTGTTAGGTTCTAAAACAGTACAAACAAGAACATAGGTGTTGAAAATATGCACAGAGGGCAATTGGTGATTTCAAATGAGAAAACCAAATAATTTTTTTTCAGAGCTCCCACTACAGTCTCTTACAGTCTTCGTGAATTCACAGCAGTGTAAAGCTGTTATGCTGTACTGCCAGGTGATGGTGTGCATCAGTAACATTCACTACTAAACCACAGAAACCTTTTTTTCCCTTTTTACTAAAACCAGCTAAAACATGTTGAGAGTAGTGGTAAGTAGAACTAATGAGTCAGCTGTTTAGATTGTTTATATACAATAAAACACAGAAAAGACATGCACACACACAGCATGTAGAGGCAGCAAAGTTCCTACCTTTGCTCAGAGGAACTTCTGATAAGCCAGAGAGAACGTGTTTACCCTCATCTAACCAAATATATCAGAGGAGGGCCATAAGCACAGATGGAAATGAGCTTCATGGTCAATGTTGTGTAAATACTCTACACCCATTGACTCAGTTTCTGCTGTTTCTGAAAACTGTGTAGTGTGTTGTTGTTGTTTGTGTATGTCTCTGGATTCTTGAGGAGAGTAGTTGATTTTGCTTGTTCTATGTAAAACATCCCCCCCTCACCTTTTTAAACATAACTGCTGTATTTGTAATGTTTCCTGCAAAAACAAGTCATGAATGCAACACTAAGTTGCTATGGTGAAGAATTTTTCTGAAAAGGTTGGGACACTGTGTAAAGCTACATAAAAACAGAATGCAATGATTTGCAAATCTCATATTGCCATATTTTATTCACAATAGAACACAAAAAACTGAGAACTGTCATTCTAAAAAAAAAATAAGGTAGTTTAGAAAAAATAGCAGTAAAATGCATCAAAAAAGTTGGGACTGGTCCCTGTTTACTACAGGGGAATCATCCCCTCTTCTTTTAACAGTCTGTAAATGTCTGGGAGCTGGGGAGACCGGTTGCTGGAGTTTTGGGAGAGGAATGTTGTCCCTTCTTGTCTGATTCTAAGTGCTCAACAGTCCTGGGTCTACGTTGACAAATTTTGCATTTCAAGAAGTGCCAAATACTTTTGTTTAGGAAAGTCTTAACTGCATGCTGGCCAGTGCAGCATCCAGACTCTTCTACTATGCAGCCATGCTATGAAGCAAGTGTACTGTAGGGGCAGTGTGCGGTTTAGCATTGTCCTTCTGAAATATGCAAGGCCTACCATGAAAAAGACATCGTCTGAATAGGAGCCTAAGGTGCTTGAAAACTTATCGATCTATAAAAAACATCTTTGACAATTGATGGAGCCGTTCCAGATGTACAAGCTGCCCATTCCATAGGTACTAATGCAGCCCCATACCATCACAGATAAAACTTTTGAATTGAGTGCTGATAACAAGGCCTCACTTCTTAAGTCTGAAGGATGCAGTGCTCAGATTCTTTGAAACCTTTGATGATATTATGGACTGTAGACAATGATATATTCAAAGTATTGGTGCATTTTCTCAGTTTAAAAATGTGAAATGGTCTCTATCTTCTATTGTGAATAAAATATGTATTTATGAGATTGGCAAATTATATGCATTCAATTTTTATGTCAATTTCACACAGCATCCCAACATTTTTGGAATTAGGGTTAAATTTCCACATTCTGTAGTTATGAAGTCATTAATGAAATGGCTTTGGTTAAGAGCAGATTTTCAGAGGTTTCCGTGCTTCGTGCTAACCCCAAGTCAGGCTTAAATGCATATTGATATGCACATTTTAGTATAATCAAAAAAAACATGTATAGGAAGTCAACGAGACAGATTTGATAGTAATGTTACACGAAAGGCCAACTGCTCCTGTCTTTAGCTCTCCTGTAAATGTTATGTTCTGTTAATAATAATTATCAGGCAATATCACTAGTATATGTTTCATACAATGATATGAATATGAAATACTTTTCAGTAATTGTGCTGCTTCTAGTCGTGGCTGGAAATGACACAGGGTGTAAAAGCGAACCAGGACAGTGAAGTTGTGGTTTGGACACTAAAAAAGGAGCTAAATCTTAATATAAAGCTGTGTGAGTGCTGCTGCAGATTCAGCTGCTCAGTCTCCGGAGGTTCGTCACTACCACAGAGACCTCTCACCTTGTCATTTCATACTATTTGATTGTTATCAATTACAGTGACCTCACATACTGAACAGATTTGCTGCAGCTGAACTGTTGCACTGTTTTTGCTTTGTGTACAGTAAAAATGCACAGTTACTGTCATATATATGATGAATATACACAGTATTATATAACGATCTGCCTTTACACTCGAGCACACTTAACATGCAATGAAGGAATATTTCAGTTAGTATTTGTCCACTTCTACCTCTGTACCTCTTTGCCATGACTTCATGACAACACTGTGAATCTCATAGCTCAAAGTAAACATTCTCTGATTTTGACACTTTGTAAACATGCAACATAACTAAGTCAAGCTTAAATGCAAATGTATGTGCATATTGTAGTGTAATCAAAAAGACAATGAGACATGTATAAGAAGCTGGTTTAATGGAACAAGTAACATCACCTGAAAGGTCAACTGCTGCTGTCTTTCAAGGTTATGTTCTGTTAATAATGATATTTTAGGCAATATCACTAGTATATATTTCACAAGATAACATTACTATGAAACAGAGCAGAGCAGATAATCAAGTTCAGAACAGAGCAGTGAGTCAGGTCTGATTCAGAGCAGAATTATCAGGTCCAAATACAGGGCACAGAGGCAAACCCAAAGTCCAGATATTAACAAAGAGAATCAGATACCGTATCTATAGTCCAGATCAAGGTCAAGTTCAGAGGCACAGGGCAGATTATTCAGAATCAGATAAACTTACAGATCCTGGGCCTCCAGAGTCCAGAGTCCAGAATCAGGGGCAGGCAATAGTGAATCGGGTTTGGTAACAGACTTCTGGCTTTACCCTCGAGATGTGAAATGTTGGATGTATCCTCCGTAGTCTAAGAAGATGCAACTAAACCATCACAGGGTTGACCACCCTCAATATCAGAAAGGGACCAGTGACCCGGGGTGCCAGTTTTCCTTGACTTGACCCAGAGAGAGCGATGTCAGCCACACTTTTTGGCCTGACCACTCTTCATAAGAGTGGACCAATTGTAACATATGACAACAGGCTCTCATCCAGGCTAGGTAGCACCATCGGACAGAAGTCTGAGCAAGTGGGACTGAAGATTCAGGTTCTTTTGACTGAAAAACTAGAGCCTGATAACTATAGACAACTTGGAATTGAGTCAGCCCTGTGGATGAAGATTGTAATGAGTTGTGGGCAAATGCAACCCAGACCACATTGTCGCTCATGAGGAGGGTTCACCAGAACACAGAAGAGGCTGGTCTCCAGCGCTTTGTTTAAACTTTCAGTCTGGCTGATGGATTGTGGGTGGAACCTGGATGATAAGCTGACATAGATCCCCAGTAGGGGGCAGAACTCGGCATCTCAGAATTGAGGAATGGGCAGAGAATACCAGGTAGAGGACAATGAGTGGATTTTTATTGAGCACAGATAGAAGAAGCAGAACAGAACTCGCAGACATCTGACCCTGAAGCAGGTGCTGGCTACTCCTGGGTGGCATGGGAGATGCGAGGAGTGGCACCACTGCAGGACTTTTGACCAAAGGTGATCAGGTATGAAAAGCTTATCAGGTGGACAGGCAGAGGGAGCTTCAGCATAAGCATTAAAGACTTCAGAGGGTGGTAGGATGTAGTTGGGTTCCTCAGAATGGTCAGATGGTTCACATTTTCTGGACAGGGCTTTGCTGTTTTTGGATCTGGCAGGATGAAGTTGAACCATTCGAAGAACAAGTCCCAACAGGTTTGTCTTGGCAGTGTTCAGATATTTCTTTTGATCTAGCAGGACAATGAGGTCTCTCTAGCCTAGGACGCCACTCCTCCAGCGCCAACTCAAATACCAACAACTCTCTGTCCCTGATGTCGTAGTTTCTTTCAGCTGGGAACAGGGGCCGAGAAAGGAAGGCACATGGATGGATCTTGTTGTCATTCTCAGCACACTGGTAGAGCAGGTTCGAGCTTGATGATGAACTGTCATCGAGGGTCTGGGAGAGTCAAGAGGTCTGGAGGTAAATTTTCTTTTCAATAGATGAAAAGCAGATTCCAATAGAACTTGATAAAAGAAATGTTGTAAAGCCTTGCGGCTGTCAGCTAGTCCTTCATCGTCTCTGCCTTACCTGGGTCCAGTTTAATGATGCCAGCAAAGTGAACAAACCCCAAGAAAGACAGTGGTGGCGTGAAATAGACATTTTTCTGCCTTGACAGGTAGTAAAGCTGGACACTGTGACAATAGCAATAAACAGTACAGTGGTGCTTGGAAGTTTGTAAACCTTTTAGAATTTCTACTTCTGTATAAACATAGCTTAAAACATATTCAGATTTTCATGCACATCCTAAAACTACATGAAAGATAAACTGAATGAGACAAATAATGACTCATTAAATGATTCATCAATTTACTAAGTAAAATAATCCAATCTCTATTTGTGTGTGAAGTATATGAACATCTAGGATCAGTTCATTTCAGGTCAGATGTCTCAGTGAAAAGAGAAATCTCCACTATTAAAGCCTGACATCAAGATTTTATTCAAATCCAGCTTTGCAATTTTCAAGTGCCACTGTATATGTAATGTCAAGATATTTAGATAGACTAGGAGATGTGTTGTGAAATATGTTGAGAAATAACTAACAATAATTAGACATAAAACACTTCAGATGTCGTATAAGGTCCAGTTTGTAGCCTTATTTTCCATTATTTTATGATATGCCCAGCTTTATTTTCAAGTTCATACTCACATTCTCTGTTTCAAAAGCAGGAGAAATCATGTGATACCAACAATGTGAAGTAACGCTGCTATGGAACACAGTTTCCACTTTGTTAGACACATAATGTACAGAGAAATGCAGAGACTTGAACTAATAAAAAATCTATTGCTGTAGTGTCCAGCTGACCTCCTGGTGCCCATCCTGTGCAATGACAATATGCACAATGTTTATATCCTTATTCTTATTATGAGGCATGAAACCCCGTAAAAAGGAATTTGTGCAATATCTGCTGGACACATCAGCACATTACTGCAAAATGGCAAAGATATTGAGATACAGCTGATAGAAATAAAATAGTATTTTTGTGTACAGTAGTACTGATAAAAACACAATAGTTGGAGTCATGAGGTAATTAAATATGGCATGGCATATTTCAATTATTAAAGTCGTTTTTATTGATTTCTTTCTCATCCCTGCTGAGCTTCTGTTTTGTGTGCATGTATGTGCATGTGTAATTCCCATTTCCACACATTTTTGGCTCCCTCTCAACACTTGTATTGGCTATTCATTCTCTGTCTTATGAACTCTCTATGTGCAGAGCCAACATCTGTTTTTATCAGAAACTGATCCTAGTTATTAATTAATATGACAATATAAAAGTTTCTGAAAAGAACCTTCCTAAGAAATCATACACCAAGTTTCAACTTGTAAAATAAACTGCCTTGTTCTAAAAGTTCCAGATTTTTTTACCAAGTCATCAATAACAGTTTCATTAGAAAATCTAAAATTGTGGAAACATGGCATGAGGTACATGAGGCACACGAAATGCAGCTTCTCATCTTTGGCTGTGGTGTGTCTATAAAGATGTACTTTAAAAGCTGTGATTGAGTGAAATAATATTAACAGTAGAAAACTATGTGATGATAATACATTTATTTGTGATGTATGTATTGCTGTCTAAGTGTGATGTTCTGTGTTGGAATAAATCCTATACATCATTGAAGTCTGTTGTGTCTTTTGGAAGACATTCAAATATGTTTCCTACTAATTTCACTGAAAACAGTGGTTTCCTCAGGGCAGAGTAATGCTGGTATGAAGTCTCCTTAACGCACAGTACTGATGCACACGGTTAGATTCTGTTTGGATTCAAAAAATGGCATGTCATTATTCTCACTCTCTCCACTGCAACTCTTCCACTATCAGCAGTTTAACCAGAAGGTTAAGGGAACTTCAAATTACAGCCCACAACAATATAATCTACTGGCATATTCTCAGTTTTTAAATGAGTTTATCATGGTGGAGTATGATCCTTTTATTTCATTCTTGAAATAAAAAAATACTTTAATAACAAAAAATTACAATTCACATTTTTTTCTCCATCAAGTGTAGCTAAAAATACACCACAAAAAACACTGGACTATATTAACAAGGAAAGTTTAAAGATTTAAAATCATTTCAGATTTATAAAAACGGGGAGAGTGTCACAGTCCCTCCTCTGACCAGTCACCATCCATCACATCCTCTGCAAAAAGTGTCTGCCATTGTTTGTCCTCGCTACAGTGGTCTCACTCTACAAACTGCAGTAAAGGGTAGCAGCAGGGCGCAGCAGACAGTGCTCACTGCTAACTACACTCTGATGTATGGATAAATACAGAAGGTTCTTTTTCTACTCCTGTCCTCTTAGGATCTTAAGAAACAGTAGATTTATCTGGTTTTTGGGGGACGGTTTCTTACACTTGCTAACATACCAGTTTGCGTGTGTGTGTGCACATCAGAGCGACAATTAGTTTGTGGAAGCAAAAAAAGTTGCTTTTGCTTTTAACATTGTGCCCTAATTTAACTATTGCCTGCCCCAAATTTTCACCCTTACCCTTTACTTGAACACTACCAGTCGCAAGAGGAACATGTTGTGAAAATCAGCTAACATACCACTGACCACTTCTCCATGGCTCAGTGAGAGAGTAAGAGTCAAGCTAGACAGTGAATGAAGAGAGATTCCTTTATCCATACCATAGATAAAGGAATAAATCAATAATAAAATGTTGATTTCTGCTTGTCTTACAACACTTGCTCTTATCATCCACATCATTAGGTTGCTGTAACTAAATGGGGGAAGGTATGCAATTTAAATTTTGCAATAAAGTAATAGGAGAGGGAAGTGAAAATGGTAGACTCGCAGGAAAATCGGATGTGTTGACATGTATGCATCCACAACATCCAGCATGCAGTCTTACGTGCTTTCAGAGTCTATTCTCTGTGATTCTGCTGATGTGTTTGTGCTCTCTATGGGCCCATGGGAGAGGAAAAGTTGTTATATGTTTACTGTCTCCATGAAACTAGTGAGGTTGAATACTACACCGATATGCTGTGTTTTCTGTGTTCTTGGCAACCCATCAGCAGACAGCAGATGGACACTGTAACCCATCCTAATGATGGCTTCATGGTAACCCCATGTGAATCCTAACCATACATCACAGCTACATTAGGTGGGGTGGGACGGCAGGAGCTCTAACTGAAAACCATTTGTTCTAGAGACAAGTGCAAGTTCTCTGACTCAGTGTTTTTTAAAAGGGGTAAATAGATGGAGAAAAGAGGAGGAGCTTAGTGTGGAGCTCAGGAATGTCCTTGACACACTGTAGTCTAAATCTATACCAGCGTAACTACAAGATAGTTCAGAGTCACTTGAACCAGCTCTAACTATAAGCTTTTTCAAAAAGGAAAGTTTTAAACCTAGTCTTAAAAGTAGAGACAGTATCTGCTTCCCAATCCTGATGGTTCTACATGAGCAGAGCTTGATAGCGAAAGGCTCTGCCTCCCATTCTACATTTGGAAACTCTGGGAACCACAAGTAGTTTTATATGTATGGAGAAGGATTTTAAATTCTTTCCTAGGTTTTACAGGATGGAAATGGAGGGAAGCTAATGTAGAAGAAATACGATCTCTCTTACTACTTCCAGTCAGAACTCTGGCTGAAAGTAAAAAGTCTAAGGTCTTACAAACAAAAAACAGAGCTGTTGTATATCTAAGTGCAGGAAATATCTGATCTTTTTTGCTCCAATGTTTATGATTTTCTTTGTAAAAAAAAAAACTTTGGAAAGTCATTGCAGCTGAGAGTTAACCACACTACCACGCAGCCACACTACCAACTAACCAACCCCCACAATGTCCACACATGCACAGCACTGAGGGTGCACAAGCCGGTTTACTCTGCATGCAGGTCACAAGTCTGGAAATGGGAAGAGTTGTGTAACCTTAGTTACTGTCCACATTATTTTGACTAACTTTGTTGCATTGATTTATGTTGTTTACTATGCTTTGTATAGTTCGCTGTGTTAAGGCTTAGATTTATTTACTTGTAGTCATAATCATTTCACTTATCATTTCTAGCACTTTGTGATTTTATTTATTTTCACATGTGTAACATTTGTGTTGCTTAGGATGTTCCCTTGGTTAAAAATAACATTGGTTCCTACCTGCCCTGGTTTACACAGGGGACGAGTTTGAGTGTAACGCATGAAGAGTAACATGGACAGAAGTGTGCGGAAGCCAGGTAGAGAAGTTGTAATGTACTGTTTTGCCGTGTTGGTATTGACTAAAGAGGATTACAATAGTGGGAATTGTAGCCCGCTTATTAACCACAGCCAGAGAGAGAGAGAGAGAGAGAGAGAGAGAGAGAGAGAGACTGGAGAACGCTACCACACACAAAATTAGGGATCCAAGATATCCAACAATGTTTTCTTCTATTAATGATGAATAGTATGTGGTTCTAGGCTTTTTTTAAAACTAACTATAGCTAACCTCCCCTGATTCACTACCTTCTTTTTCATTAGCAACAAAATAATCAACTAGCAAGGGAGTTAAGATGGCTGCCTTCCTCTGTGTAGGTATCTACTGCTTTGAATTTTTCATTAAAATGCAATGCCGTAGAAAGAAAAAGAAAAAGATTGAAAGTAACAAATAACAAACAAAACTGGTTTTAGATTTTTCCAGTTTGGGCGAGAGAGGCTATCAAATGAGTTAAAAAATGAGGTGTACGCACAGTTTTCTGGAGGCAGCAGGTGGAGAAAGAGAGGGACAAAATGAATGACATACATAAAACCTGACAAACATAAAATGTTTGTTTAGGTGTTTCAAGGTGTTTTAAATCTCTAATGATAATTCAACCTACATTATTGATGCCAGTAGGAAATTATTTTGTCTTACTAAAGCTGTTCTTTGCAAATTTGCCACTTTGAAAAGTCAGATTAAAAATGAGTCCATTACTGACTAGATATGCAATACAAATCATAATAAATCGGATATGATAAGAGGAACCATAAAGGTCACAGCATAATGGTCATATGTGATAACATTCTGGTTACGTTGTAAATATGGTTTTCCGAGACTACAGTTCCCTTCAAAAGTATTGGAACATCAAAGTTAATTCCTTTGTTCTAAGCTGTGCACTGTTTACATTCAAAAGATCAGAATTTAGAAGCTCAAAATATGAATATGAAGTATTTCAGCTTTTATTTGATAGTATTTACATCTACTCTGGTCTACTGAGCAACATACATGAAACAGGTCAGCCAGAAATAACAACAGCTGGAAAAGCTGGAAACATAAGGGAAAAAAGCTGCTTCACTTGGGAAACAGGAAGTAGTGGATGAAAAAAAACTCACCCGCTTGTCCACTGACAGCACTTCCCTAGTTGGCCTCTTCTGTAGAAGTTCAGTTTTGCCTGCTGCACATTTGCAATGTGAGGATCAGTCACCAATCTGAGGTTGCCTGGCATGTGTGTGACTGGCATCATTGTGGACACAGGCGACTGTAAGGGGTTGGCTGGCCATTGTTGAGACAACATCAGCAGGGAGGTGGTTGCTTAGAAGTTGTTTGTTGCAAAAGACATGGGACTTTAGGCATCAGCTGGGGCACAGAAGATCTTGTCCACCTGTCTGACAATCCTTTCAGGAGTGTGGGCTTAGCTGATAATGCATGCTTGCATACCAAACGTGACGCCATCTTCTAATGACCTTGAGCGTACAATCAAAATATGGTGATGCTGTAGCTTTTCCATAGATGAAAACTGAGACATGACACTCTGAGATCAGTGGGGTGGGGACTGGTAACACTCACTTTCATGTCTACTCTGTCTCATTAGAAGCTAATTGTTTGTATAGTGTGACAAGTGATGGTTGTGTGATCGAATGTCTTCTTTTTTATAAAGAATAAGGTCTTATTTTTGGCCCGGGAGGGAGGCATCTCTATACCACACTGACAGGCATTGTCTTGTGAGAATGCTGTATTAGAATTACATTCACATTAACCAGAACAGCTTTAACAATAAAACCTAAATGTTAAAATAAAACCAGTTCTGAGTGTCAAACATTGCAAACAATATTAGTAAAAAACAAAACAACGTATGCCTTTTTTTCACATTTTTTGTTTTTATTGCATTTCCACTCTTTTGATCAACAAAAGTAACTGTAAGTAACCAAAGATTTAAGACAAATCAGATTCAAATGAGTTCTAGCATGTGGGACTGACCTACTGGGTTAGAAGAAGATGAATAAAGGGGAATGTTTAGTCTGAACTCATACAAACTAACATAGAAAAATCACACACTGAAATTGCTGTTGGTTATCATTCTAAAATTTAAATCTAAAAATCTAAAAAATCTAAAATTATCTTTGCACTGATGTGCCTGAGTTCACATAGTCCATTTAAAAACATGGAACAAAATCAAGCAATTTGTGTGGTGGTAAAAATGCCAGTTGTGTTAGCTGAAAAGCAGAGTTCTTATTGAGATGCAATAAACTATCTACACACAAAGAAATACAAACAACATTGTAAATTAAACTCTCAAAAAAGGAGACAGACAGTTAAAGGAAAACCAGCTCCTGTGATGAAAAGACACCTACACACAGATTAAACAAGCTGTGATGACTGAGACGGTTTTCTTTGTCTACAGCAGATCACTGTCACTGTAACAATGATGATGGTGACTGTGAGCAGACTGAAGACTGCACCAACCAACGCTCCGACACTCAACACTGAGGAGGAAATAAGAATTGCAGACGTCACACTAAAGAGCTTGTAAAGACATTTGTGGCCTACAGAGCTATGCTGTGCAGTATCCTTTCATATTACCTCGGTTGCAGTTTTAAGGTTTGCCTTTAATAACTAAATGAATTGTCCAGCACGGGGCAACTGCCAAAAATAATTCATGTAAAACTGTGGACTGTAGTTATAAAATACAGTTATTATAACAATTTTTAAATCACAACTTGTTACTCCCCTATTTCATCTTATGTATACATATATTATAGGTACACTATTGTAAATTCATATTATACTATCCATATCTGTATACAGCCATACCCTAGACATACCTGGGGGGTTCCTGTGTCCATGTATGCACTGCTGTTTGCTCCAGGCTCCCTGCCGGGTGGTTTTGGGTCTGGAGGGAATGTAAGCTGCTACCATGAAGCAATAGCTGACTCCTGCATCCAGTCCTTTCACTTCTGTGAGACTGGAGTTAGATATGATGTCTCTCTAAAAATAGGAAAAGTAAGAGTTAATTTTTTTTCTTTTATGGAACTGTTTCAGCATGTGTATGTCAAAGGTTAGGGTTGTAATCTTTCACAACATACAGTACCACCTGATGGTGCGTTAATGTTGAGGCTGACTGATGTATATCTGTATGCCTATGAATTTTTTTCATATTTATGGCAATTTATAGATGACTTGTCAGATTTAATGCTTCCAATCATTGTCAGTGACAAATACATACTTTACCTTGCCTGTACTTCCTGATTTTCCGTAGCTGATCTTGTACTTGAGGTCTTTTTTTAGAATGTCTCTGATGCTGAGCTGCTTCTCGTGGTTATGAATACTGGTCAGGGGATCTGTGACGTTGACCAATACTCTGCTCTCGTCTACAGCCGCCACAGTGAATTTCACAGCACTGATGTTACCTAAGGAGTGGACACATGACGAGTTGACAGTAATGTGATTTGTCATCTTTTTGACTTAAAGATTATAATTGGGATAATATGAAGAGAAGAACTACATTTGTTACCTGGAGAAATGCTGTCATGAAATATGATATGAGGGCCACACTCAGAGAGGTAATGCTGAATATTGTTGAATGAACATTTGTGTTTGAAGTCACAGTTAAATTCCTTTCTGTTTTAATAAGCTTAGTAAAGCTGTAGCTTCTAAACTTCCTGTGGATAACAGCCACACTAAGATAAATATCTTATCTTGGAAGAACATTACTTTACTGTTGTGTTCAGTTTCAACCCGATTGGGCTTTGTCAGATACATAACAAACTATTATCATTATGCTACTAAAATAAAAAGTCAACGGGTTGCAGTTAACACTAAAATAAGCAAATATTGCAGTTGCAAATATAGATATATGAAAGTATAATATTCAGGGGACACAGATGACAGGTGGCACGTGGACAGCTAGCATTAAAAGCTTTTTAAATCAACAGTTACACTTTGAAGAACAACAAGACACCAAATGGGCAAATACACACACACAAATGTTTTTGCTACTGTACAATTATATTGTCACAAGATGCCATTTTGTTTCTCAAAATATTACAATATTTGATTTTTCTAATATGTTGTGGATAGATGTCAATAAAACTTCATGTTTGCAATATGTAAGGTTTTGGGAATAGCTGCCTTTTGTTTTTGTTTTTGTTTTTTGTTGTTTTTAATTTTTTTTGTTTTGTTTTGTTTTAGCAGACTTTGCAGCCCTCACCAGTTATCTTGATGACCATACAAGTGTCTGTCCTCATTCCAGGCCTTGCCAAAAATTAGTGATTCAAATATAGTCTATATGTTCTTTTAAATAATGAATACATAAGAATGGCAACAAACACATGTGACATGGTCTATTATATTTAACATAAAGTATAAACACTAGAGCTGAGCTGAGCTCATGATGAGTAAGGACACCGCTACCTCTATTGCACATGGAGCTTTCTGCTTGCCGTGTCTGAATTAAAGGTACAGGACTTCACCCGTTGCATACTCACTCAGTTTGTCAGGTCCTGTTGTACTTGTCAAGCAACATGGTCCTTGCCTGGTTCCCTGTCATGTTTCCCTAGACTTGTCCCATGCCCTGTTTTAATTTGTGAGTTGGTTGCTGACGGAGTTTATCTTGGTTGTCATTTTTCTTGTCTTTATTTTTGCTTTATTAACCTATTTGTTTTACTTTTTTCCCTCTGGCAGTCTCTGCTTACTTGTCTTGTTCTGCGGATATGTTTCTGCTTATATAACTTGTTGCTTCTTTCTAGTAGCTTTTTTAGTTATTTTCAGTTTAATTTTGTTTCCCACACTGTTTTGACATTTGTATGCCATAGCTCAATTAAAATCCCCTTCCCCTCAATCCCCTCTTTGTCTGCATGTGAGTCATGACAGTTTTTGTTTTATTAGAATTATCATTTATGTTTTGTTTTGTTAAAATGCACAAGGCTCCAGAGAGGATCTGGAATCTCATCATAAAACATCTTTTTATCAAAGTGTCTTCTGTTACAATGTTTCACTTGTGGATTTTAATTTGCTGGCCTATTTAAATCAGTTAAAATGGTGTAAAAGAGTGCTGTACAGATTTGGCATTCCACTCCTATAACACAGTCAGACAAAAAAAGAACAGTTTTAAAATATGAGATACCTACTGTCTCTATAAGGGTTGAAGTGTGGGGTGAAAGTATGAGGTAACTCCTCTGTGTCATAATCATAGTCCAATGACAAAGGCTCTGTTTTAATGTCAGCAGAGTAGACCCTGTGCAACAGGAATATATAAAATGTATTCAATAAACATGACATAATGATCTTGGAATGTGGCAAAAGGTCCCAGGTCATATACTATGACTTGGGACATGATTACAAAAAATACAATTGTGTGATTGCTATAAGGAGAGGGCAGACAGTTATTATTGTAAAGGTTACAGTCAGTTTACTCAAACAGACTTGTCCTATGTCCTGGGAATAGATGAAAGGGTAGCATAATAACTAGGAACCAGGTCCCCAGCAGTCTAAATCTATAGCAGCATAACTAAGAGATGGTTCAGAAGTAGCTGAACCAACTCTAACTAGAAGCTTTATCAAAAAGGAAAGTTTTAAGCCTAGTCTTTAAAGTAGAGAGGGTGTCTGCTTCCCGAACTGGGAGCTGGTTCCACAGAGAGGAGCTTGATAGCTAAAGGCTCTGCCTCCCATCCCAGTTCTGCTGGCATCATTAAGCACTTTATATGTGAGGAGAAGGATTTTAAATTCTATTCTACATTTTATAAAGCCAATAATCAATAAAAACATTGTAAGAAAATGTACATTTTGTTTTCATGCATGCGGTTCTTTTCTTTATTCCTGTCAACTAACCCCTAAATGGTTAGCTGACGAGCCTTGAGCTTCTTCCATTAAAGGGTGTTTTTCCTCTACACTGTTACATAGTGCTTGATCAGGTGGAATTTGTTGGGTTTTGTTATTATTCGGCACTACATAGACCTAAGTATACTTGCTACACTTCTAGCAAGTATACTTAAGTGTACTTAAACAAATAAACTTTAGGTATACTTCTTTTTCGTGAGGGTATTTAAATAAACAGTCCGGGTGTTTTGTAGGTATTTGGGCTTTTATTTTTCTTTTAAATATTTCTAGGAGTATCCTGCATCAAGGTAATGCAGAAAAACTACTCCATGCATTTGTTACTTCCAAAAAAGCCTCCAGTTATTGCCACAGTTTTTTGGGGGAGGGGATTGAACAGCAACACAACAGACCTCTGTTTGTTTCCTACAGTACAGACCACTATTGTTGTCTGTGGAACTTTCCATAACTGTTCCATAACTTTAACCAAAATGTTTAATAAATTAAACTGAAGTGCTGTCACACCATAATGCATTTCCCAGCACTGGCGTTAATTGCTTTAAAGGCAGGTGATATGGTCCTGCTGATAGGGAGCCACATCACAGATTACTTAATACATGTTGTTTTAGGTGACATGCACAAACCACTTTGTACGTGGAGAACCTGTTAGTGTAATTTGGTCTCAGTGATTACAGCCTTTGATTAATTGGTTCAGTTTTGTGTTTCAAATCCTGGTGATCAAATAGCTCATCAGGCACTGTGCATGGCTAGTCAAGTTCTGTTCACTATTAGCATTTCCTGTTAACTGAGCCATTAGACACACTCAGTCTCCTCCTTTTTGTTTCAGTTCATGGACCAAACAAGGCTTCACACAACTATAACAACAATATTACTAAAACGTTAAGCACATTTTCAAACATAGCTCATTCAATAAATTAAATGTTTAAATCATATTTAGGTTGTACATGTATATAAATATAGCCTATGACTGTAAGAGGCACCCTTGTTAATGATATACATCTGTTCACTTGAATGGAACCAGGTCCACACTATCAAAATGGGTATAAAAACCCTAATTAGGACATTAAATGGTATCATCACTTTTAAAAAAATAAAATCACATGCCAAAAACTTACAAAAGTGTAGGGTCATCAAATGTGTGTTACAATACAATAAATCAAGGTAAAATAACAAAGGTAAAGTTCAATTACAATTATATTATGGTGCTTAAAATGAAGGTGCTTAAAATGAAGGCTTGGTCCTACCTGTCATATGGTACAAGTTCGTTGGTCAGATCACATTCTGATTCTGACAGCATGATGCAGTTAGGACTCTCGCTCCAGTTATTATCATCCCTAATATCACATAACAACACATACAAAACAGAAGACTCTTCACTTAAAAAAGCCACAGACTGCTGACATTTGCCCTTTTGTGGTTCATAATACATACAAAGTATGTGTGTGTGGACATAATTTCATGCTTTTACTTTTAAGTTTTTAAGTGACAGATTTAATATCCAGTTCTTGATGGCGACACTGTGTCATTTCATTACCACACTGTACTGCAAATAAATAAGGAATGGAAAATGACAGAACTGATGCATAATTATAAAAACAATTAACATTATGAGAAAGATCCTTGCCACTTTTTCTGCAATAGTATAAACATTCCAAATGTATGTTTATACTATTGGATAGTGTAGTGGTGTCACCATCTTAGGCAAGATCCTGGCTCTGCCTACCTTGGATATAAGATTGACAAACTAAAAGAGTCGTGCTGACTCAGAAGCCACCCAGACAAGGTCTCCACTTGATACTGGGGAACCAGGACACTATGATGATAAGTGAGATACTGGAATACATGGACAAGAGATGGGGTATTTGATTATATATATATATATATATATATATATATATATATATATATATATATATATAAA
>OMLM01008848.1:29033-114559 GCA_900302695.1 Helostoma temminkii
TTCAGGTCTGGGGAATGGGCAGGCCAGTCCTAGCATCAATGTCTTCATCATGCAGGAACTGCTGACACAGTCCAGCCACATGAGGCCTAGCATTGTCATGCATCAGAAGGAACCCAGGGCCCACTGCACCAGCATATGGTCTTACAATGGGTCTGAGGATCTTATTCCGGTACCTAATGGCAGTCAGGGCACCTCTGACTAGCACATAGAGGTCTGTGCAGCCCTCCAAGGAAATGCCTCCCCAGATCATCACTGACCCACCACCAAACCAGTCATGCTGGAGGATGTTGCAGGCAGCAACCATGGCGTCGCCAGGCTCTGTCACATCTGTCACATTTGCTCAGTGTGAACCTGCTCTCATCCGTGAAGAGCACAGGGCGCCAATTGTGAATCTGCCAATCCTGGTGTTCTCTGGCAAATGCCTATCGGTCTGCACGGTGTTGGGCTGTGAGCAAAGGCCCCACTTGTGGCCGCTGGGCCCCCTACCACTCTCATGGAATCTGTTTCTGACAGTTTAAGCAGAAACATGCACATTAGTGGCCTGCTGGAGGTCATTTTGTAGGGCTCTGGCAGTGCTCCTCCTGTTCCTCCTTGCACAAAGGAGCAGATAGCGGTTCTGCTGCTGGGTTGTTGTCCTCCTATGGCCCCCTCCATGTCTCCTGGTGTACAGGCCTGTCTCCTAGTATCTCCTCCATGCTCTTGACACCGTGCTAGGAGACACAGCAAACCTTCTTGCCACAGTACACATTGATGTGCCATCCTGGATGAGCTGCACTACCTGAGCAACGTCTGTGGGTTGCAGACACCACCTCATGCTACCTCTAGTGGTGAGGGCACTGGCAAAATGCAAAAGTGACCAAAAATCAGCCAGAAAGGATGAGGACAGGGAAATGATCTGTGGCTACCACCTGCAGAACCATTACTTTATAGGGATTGTCTTGCTAATTGCCTCCAATTTCCACCTGTTGTCTGTTCCATTTGCACAACAGCAGGTGAAATTGATTCACAATCAGTGTTGCTTCCTAACTGGACAGGTTGATATCCCAGAAGTGTGATGGACTTAGATTTACATTGGAATGATTGTGTTCCCTTTATGTTTTTGAGCAGTGTATTTCTGCATGCTAGGCCTAATTAAAAAAGCGTCTTGTCTACCACATTCTGCCACTGTGAGGCGCAGAAGGTGAGTCACTTTTAAATGCAGAATTTTGACCTCTGTTTCTGAAACTAAGATGATCTACATCCTGTACTGTCCCTGAATATGTCAAACATTCATTGATGATGAGGCAGGTGCTAACTGCTAACATTAGCTCAGGGAGTCTTTTACTGAGTTCTTGTGTGAAATGTAACAGACTTAACGTAATGACTGCTCTCAGGGTCTGATACCAACCAACAGTCAGGCAATACTCACTGTAAATGTCTCATCATAGAGAAGACTGCAAGCAGCAGTGAAAACATAATAGGTAGAAGTTTATTATTGTTACATAGTGTTGGCTGTAGCTACTTAAGATAACAGACATAAATTGCATCAGATTAGATTAGATGTAGTTAATTCATCTTTAAATCTAATAAACATCTAGTTCTGTGCTTAAAATGTCTGTGTCTGTGTCTCCCCCCTAAAACTGTGTGAGAGTGTGAAGGCACAACTCTTGGTAACACCACTGTGAGATCTCAATGCTCTGTTTCAAAGTTTTATCCATGTGAGTCATATTATGTTGTGAATCACGGCTGTGAACAAGTAACTTTGCTGGTTGTAGCTAAGGTTGCATCAAATAGTTATTTTCTTTATTAGTTAATGTGCAGATTAGATTAGATTGATTCAGTCTATGAACTCTTGAAACTCTAGTAACAATAATCAGTTTACAGTGAAGGGCAGACATTCAATGCAGTCAGTCCTGGATTTGAAGGCATATAAAACATTTTTAGACTGTTAATAATGTGTTTTATTCTGTTTGGTTCAGTCTTGTTTAATGTGGAACCACACATGCAGGCCTGCAGTTTAATTTTCAGGAGATAAATGCAATTCAAATAGAAAGAATAGAAGAACAAGTTCTTATTAATTTATATGTTTTTGCTCCTTAATTGTTTCTCAGTACGCAGCACTTTCCTGTAAATGCTCTCCTGTGGAAGCATCCTGGAATATGTGTCCAGGAGTCACTGCAGCTGTTGACCTCTCACTTCTTGTTGAGGCAGTGCAAATGAAACGATGAAAATTTCCCCCCAGAGACTCCGTAAAGTCTCACGTCATTGTTATTCACTTGACCTTACTTTCTGAATAATTAATTGCCAAGTTGTTCATTTTAATCGCAACATGCGAAGTAAAGCAGTGGAGGAGAGCACTGTGCAGTTGCCTGTTTTTATGCAGAATTAATGGTTTCTGTGTAACAAGTCATAATTTACAATGCATTAGATTTTATTACTGTCTGGCTACACTGTAATTACTGATATGAGGAGGCTGTAACTTACAAAGCTGTCATCTTTTATAAGGTCTTGAGCTCTGTGCTGCTGTGGCTGTAGGATATCTCTCTGATTCCCTTCTTTGAGGGCATTCACTGGTTTTCACATCGATGTGCTCTGACCTCTGATGTTCCTCCACACTAGTTCCCCCTCTCTCTGTCAGCCCTGCTCTCTCTCTCTCTCTCTCTCTCTTTCTCTCTCGTCTCTGTGGGAAAGGGTTCGGAAGGCAGCACAGACGGTGCTGTGTTTCATCTGCTCAGCTTAGCGCGTTGTGATCATGTCTGTGACCGCCGTCCAAACTTTATTGGATCATTTGATAATCTCGTTGGCCAGAGCTTAGCCACGCCTGTCCCCAGTTCTGTGTAAAAATCAACAAAACCTTACTGTGATCAGACTGATTTTTACTGGCTGATCCCTTCAGCAACATGGCACATGCATAACACAATAAACAGCCTGATTGTTTAGTATTATCGTTGGGTATATTCAGTGGATTTGACACAGAAACATGCATGCCACAGTGGTGTTACTGTAATAGCTTAGCCGAGCTGAAACCACATAATATATCAACATCCATTTTTTTTACATTTTGGTTTACTCAAACAAACAAATATTAAGAAATGACAGCATTTATGAAGGTTGACCCAGTATGACTGCCTCGTCCTCATTTTTTCTCAATGTTGTGGATGCTCATTTTGTATCAGATAGCTGGTCAGAGGAAGAGCAAGCCTGTGTTAGCTTCATGCTGCTCCCCCGCATCCTCTTATCTCATCCTCATACCAGCTGTGGTCGTATGTTGGCTGCCGTTGCCTTTCCATTTCCACACGCGAAGGCTCTGCCACAAAGCCTACAGAGTCTCCTCCACCACCACATTTGGCACAGGATGAGTGCAGAGCCGAGTCTGCCCTGGGTTTTTTTTAATTGGGTTCTGATGATGGGACTTTGCTGGTTTGCCAAGCTAGCCGTTGCCTCTCCTGGTTGAGTAGGCGATTGGTGTCTTTTTATTGGAGTGCAGATGGACAAGGGACCCATCATTGTCATTTCCTTGTGGAACTCTACAGACTGTTTGGCCCCCAACAGCTCTGCATTTACAGACATAATACAAGGAAGCTTTGTTTGTGTTCGGCCTTATCTCTGCTGCCGTATGGATACCTTGTCACTCTAATTTTGAGGTTTATGCGGTTCATTGTGCTGAGAATATTTGGAAACCATGTGGCTTATGAAACACATCGAAAACCATCCATTTATAGGAAATGTTGGATGGTATTTTACATTGTGCTCCTAGCATGAGTTTTCATTTTGAAGGCAGATGGTTGCATCTGAGTTAAAGCATTATAATTTTTCGTCTGATCCCCTCCACCCCTTCCTGACTCTGTAATCCTCTTTATGGAAGCCCAACATGGTTCCATACTGATATTTATATGCAGCAGGGTTCAGGGGGGAAATGGGATGAGGAGTCAGAGTCGTGCTGTTTTTAATTCTTCAGCTAAATTAATTAAATAGGGTGAAGCTCGCCCCTTGCTCGCCACAGTGGAAGACATTTCACTGTATTTTTGGAGACTCTATGTAAAACATGTTATACAGCTTTTGGTGTAATTCTCTAGGTGGTATTAATATCTCACTGCCTGCACAGTTGAGTTCAATCAGCATCTGCTCTCAATGAGCACACATTCCTCCATGGACCTGATGGTGTGTTTGACTCCTAGGTCTAATTATAGGAGTATGCACTATTATGTGTGCACAAATAGCGTACAGAGCATCATTAATCTTAGTCTAACTAGATATAGCACTAATTATTTCAGGTATGTTTGATACACTTGATGTGTGTTTAGGCATCTTTAGCATCTTCATCCTCGGAGGCCTGGATGTAAATTTGACATTTGCTTCTCAAAGTTATGTCGACTAAATTGATTTTGAGGGCAGGCAGATTTAATGTGGAGGAATCTCATCTCCATCTGATCCCAGTTGGTCTTGTTAACTGTCTTCTCTCAACTGTAAGGAGAGAAATATAGAATAACTGTATAATATTGACAGACCTACAGTAGATAAGTAAAAAAAATCTATGAACTGAGCCTATTAAGCAGATCCAAATAATGACACAGTCAAATTAGGTTTTTATATTTTTATTTTTTTAAGGTGTGTCTACAACTTGACTGGAGGCCGACTGATTGGACATAGTTTAGAAATGCCTGTGTAAGGTCCCACAGTTCACATCATGTCAGTATTAAAACAAAGACACAGAGGACACTCTGTAAACCTCCATGTTACAGCTGTGGTGAGACACAGATATTATTATACAGGTCTAAAAACACTGCTAAATCTTAACCACGTTGCCTCATCTTAGAAATGGACACATGGTCAAACTGAATAACAAGAAGGACAAGGAGGGTGTGGTCTTAACTGCAGAGGAGGGAAAGTCGATCATAAGGATGATCATTTTTATAGTGGTGAACATTTTGAACATACAGTTGCAACATATTCTATTTGCCCTTCTGTGCCACTGAGTGAATAGTGATGGGCAATAGTGTAATTGTGTCAATTTCAAATTAAATTTACAACTCAAAGTGAATGGGCGTGATACGTCTGAAAGCCCTGTTTATGCATGCTTAAAGATACAGGACATAACGACAGTGGCAGAGAAAATTTTACATGAACTGGCAAAGAGTTGTCTTGTGGTTTAGCAGGGTGCATGTGGGAGAGGTGGAATGGGTTGGTGTGTGCAGGCTTGTACTATATAGACAATTGGTCAAGAGGTTGCTTAAAGTTTCATACAGTCCAGCTGTGGCCAAAGGTTTTGAGAATGACACAAAAAAATTTTTTTTAACGTCTGCTGCTTCAGTGTTTATAGATTTTCTACAGATGTTACTAGGGTATACTGAAATATAATTCTTTCCATTCTTTTATAATCAATGATTTGAGTTTGTCAGAATTTGTTTATCCATAACATTCTGGAGTGTAAACAAATTGCCATAAAAGATGTAACATAAGCTTTTAAATTTTGGGGTGGCTTTAAAGGTTGTTCATAGTTACTGATGCCTCTGTCTTGGTTGTTTCCATAAATGTTATTTATTTTATTTTATTTTTATTTTATTTAAGTTTATCATTTTATTTATCATTTTATTGTTTGATTACAGCTTTAGGAACTACACAGGTAGACCCCTCTGTGCCGCCTGTAGATCTGCTTCTGCATACAGGACTGGAGTGAATGTGTAACATTGGTACCATGTTCTCAGCAGGTTTTGTCTCATTTATTCCACTTGTAGAGTTAGGACAGCTGCAAAGAAGCCTTAAAAGGTCAAAGAAGACCACGTTAAGCTGCTTGAATTATAATGGACTGTTTTCATCACTTATTTTTGTAGTTTTGTACAGTTTCTGTATATTTTTTAGTGGAGTTTAGCAGCTTCAAATAGAAAGCTGTGAGTGCTACATAAAGCTGATATAATAAGTTGATTCATTATGTATAATTCTGATAATCTATCAGTCACTCAAGCTTTTCAAACAAAAATTCCAAACATTCATCACTTCTAGCTTTTCAAGTGTGAGCTGCTTTTATTTTTCTTCTTCTGATAATAAATGAAATATATTAAAGTTGTGAACTGTTGGTCATTCAAAACAGGCAATTTCATGAGTTCCCCCTGGGCTCTGGTAAATTGCGACAGCCTCTTTTCATCATCCGCTGACATTTTTAGTCCAATTCATTAATCAATAAATAGAGAAAATAATCACGTAGACCACAAAGTCCCAGTTGGTATAAGCACTGACAAATGAAAAACAATATTGGAAGTACATCTGAGCACGGGTGCACACTCAGTTGTTCTCTTATTTATTGCACCAGACGTAGTTTATTTGTTATTTGACTTGCTCTTGTAGTGGCAGAGGTAAAAAAAAGTCCTTCCCCTCGAGCAACCATACGCAGAGAGGAAATGCACGTTTGAGGTGGTTTGTTATAATCATTTCTTGGAGCATATTTATTTTCAGACGTTCACAGTGCTGATTTGTTATTTCTGTTCTCCAGGCGAGCAACACACTTGTCTTTGGTGTGATTTGGTTCTTCTCTGAGCCTGGTGCTATGTAATGTTTGCATGTTGTGATTATCAACCAGTTGTACCAGTCTGTGCAAATTTGATTCCTGAGTATTTTAGCCACAAAGAAGATATTGTTAAAATATGAACTACCATTTATGTATATGAAGTTATCTCCGCTGCCTGGTCTTGGGTGGAAAGAAATTCCCTGCACCTCATGTTCCATGTAAGGGCTGCAGGGCGCTCATCAGACAGGCTGCTGCTTTAGGGTTAGAACAGGATGTGTTTAAAAAGTTCTTCTCTGGTGAATATGTGGCTGCTACTGATTTCACTATCCCCTGGTTAAGCAACTGTGTTGTTTGCCACACAGCCACTCAGTGTCTACCAGGAGGCTTCCCATTTCCCCCCGTTCACTGCTCACAACAGGGTTTAGTCAACTGCACTTTCCAGCCATAATATGCTTAGCTTAGAGGTTTTTTGTTTTTTCAGAAGTCATGAGAACCTTTAGCCTCTAGTATGCAGCATTTAACAGAGAACTTAGTGTTAAATGTAATTTTAACAAACGTATACTATAATTCCTCTTTACAGTGGATTTTATAGACACTATTCACCAATTTTCAGCGTGCTTCCTATGAGAAGTACATGTATATTAATGGTTAATATATTTCCCCCTGCCTTCCCTATCTCTCTGCTTCAGACTGGAAAAAGCTCTCTGCATGACATCATCTTGAGCTTAGCCGATGTCCGATCTGTCTAAAAAGCAGAATGAGGTTTGTGTATCCACAGTGAATACCTTACATTTATCATGCTTTCTCAGTCTGCACATACCGCACAGTACTCAACACCTAATTTGTGTATTTACGTAATAAATGTAATTGCGCATGCAGAGCACTCCTGGACTTAAAAGTAACTTTAAAAACAAGGAAAGTAATACTGAGTTATAAATGTCTGACTAAACAAGGAGAAAAGTAGCTGAAGCTTTAAACACATGGATGAAGGAAGTTCAAGACCACCATGTTTAGCTCTGATGCTTCTAGCCGTAGTGTAAATGGCCTTGACAGAAACATTTTCTCGTGCACATTTCTGTTTTGGCCTTAATTCCAGAGCGATCACGAAAGGTGGCACTGCTCACCCTTTCCAGCATGTAAAGAAAGCACCACCTGGCTGTCTTGATGAGTTAATGATTAGAAAAACGTCTGTTCATGCAACCTCCATTCTCTCCCTGGGTCAACTTCACAGTTGGGAATCACTGACCCAATTGTGAGTTAATTTAATGGAGCTCATTCTCATAGCTCGCTGTGTGAGTTCTGGAGAACACTGCTATTGTGTTCTGTCTGGGATAAATTGGTCATACCTTCATTACACACATTGCTGTGTTGCCTGTAGGTGTAATGAACATTGATGTTTAATAAAGGCTGACATTTGACCTGGTTTCTCCCCTCTGTTTTAAAAAAGTTTGCAATTCCCAGTCATAATTTGCAAATATGCTCTGCATTGACTTGAATACTTTACACTACATTAGGTGTGTTTTGACTGGATACATTCTCATAATTACAAATGACTTTTCTGGAGCTGTAGCTCTGAAGATCTGCTTACGTTGCTTCAGGAATGTCTTATTCCTGACTTTCCTGGTTATTCCTGTCAGTTTCTAGTTGGGGGAAAACAGTACATTGAGGCAGACTAATGTTCTGGTGAGATGCACACTCTGTCTGCTCTAATGCTTTTTTCACCATACAGTCGATTACATTCCCTGGATGATTTTTCATATTTAATCAGTCCCAGGCACCGCTGGGTTTTACTTAAGAGTGGTCATTAATATTTGTATATCCACATTAGACATGCATTTAGTCTGTATTTACCGCTATGGACTCATTAAGGAGTTTTAGTAGTTTTTGTCTGTTCTTTCAAATGATGCATTTGTTACTTAGCATTTAGTGATACTGACCTGTCCTTAGGTTTATTGATGACTTATTGTTAAGCATCTAATCACAGTTTGCCCTGAAAGAAACAAACAACAAAGACTGTCACTTGGAAAGAGAGCACTTTGTATTAATTTGCCTGATTTATTCACAAACTCAGATGCAGACATATTCTAAAGATTTCCTTTATGTGCTTAGAATACTTAGTGATGTTTTCCTGCTCACTAGCGCAGCAGGTAAGCTTGACATACCGACCGTTTCTCATTGCTTCTCCTCTGTCATCATCCATCTTGCCTGAGGGAAAACAGCGTTGGCTCAATCATAAACACCTGGTGACCTTTCTGATGAGAATCTGCTTCAGGGGAAATGTGCTGCAGTTGTATAATTCAGCTGATTTATCACTAAGGCATCCCAACCGTGGAAATGTTGCTGTATCATCTCTGCTGTATAACATTACAGAACAAAACCTTCTTCATAGAATATACACTCACCTTACAATACAGAGAGAAAACAGGAAGACATGTCTCCGTCGTCTGTTTGTCATTGACATATAAACCATCCATGTGTAATCGACCAGAAGATCATAATCCTGCTGTGAGGTTTGCAGAGTTGCAGCTTTGACTCCCCACAGTCTTTGAGATGTGTTTGATGTGCTGTGACGCCTAAAGAAGCCACAACAGTCCAGCAGGTTCAGAGCCAAATGCACAGCTGTCCCCATGCATGACACACAAGAGGGTTATGGCAACAACCTGCAGTTTACCAGTCACATTTGAATGGTGAACTAATCCATCATGTTAAAGATGTTAGAGCTGCCCTATAAATATTAGAGATTAAATTATCAGTATGAGGAGCCTGATTGGAACTTAATTGATTTTCCTTTTTCATAGCTGCATTCCTGTTCACAAGGGTATAGCATGGCAGGCTGGAAACTGTAACTCAAGCCGCCAGGTTCCACACTGGCTTGTGAAAATATTATACCTTAGTGTCCACACTATGGTACCACAATTTCTGCTCTACTCACGTGAAAGACACAGGTCCAAAAAGCATATATCCATAGTGTGACTGGGCCAATACCATGAATGACAACAGTAGTACTTGACATAATTTAGGTTGTATAGTTGAAGCAAGATCAAGTGTGCACATTCAGACTAGAGCCTCTACTTAGACACAGCAGTGTTTTGAACTAAATGCTAAATGTCACTATGTTCACAATCCTGACAGTTACAAGTATTAATACCAGATGCCTTAGTAGTCAAAAAGAGAATGTATGGAAAACATAGTAGCATAATGACAGAAGGACTATAATAAGGGAGGGTTTGCAGCTTATTATAGTTGCTGTCAGTCCCTCAAACTTTAATCTTTGTTCTTTGTCTAATGGTTTTACTGTGGGAATCTACTGTTGACCACACTGTTTATTATTTCATGGTTATATCATGGTTATATGACTATGTAATGATTATAGGGCTGCAGCTATCAGTACTATTATAGTAATCATGTATTATTTTAATTATTCCAGAGATTAATCTAATACAAACTAATTTTATTGATTTAAAAGGCAGCAGTAAATGTACTAAAAAGAGACTCTTATGATGTGATTAAAATCTATATTTACCTATTTTAAATTGCAGACAACATATGTCAAATTAAGTGAAATTTTGTGCATTTTAGCTCTATTTTACATTCTGGGTTTTAAAGAAAACATTTTCTAAAATGCAAATACTAATATTAATGAATAATGGATAGGACTTGTGCAACTGTACTTTGACAACTGCAAGTTTCAACCTAACCTCAGGTGTAACATCAGTCTTAACTGTCTTCTTGCAGGCTTTGTGGTTTTTATAGGAGGCAAAAACCAGCAGACAGGAAGGTTGGAATAAGAGTCAATGTAGAACAGTTCTGTACCAGACTGACCCGTTGATTGGACTTATCTCAAAATCAAATCCAGACCAACCCGTACGCTAACGTTAATTAAATATGTTCATGTACTTGTGGACCATAAAAAGAGTCATGCAAGAATTTACACTAAATTTTTTTTATAATATCACATTTCTGTCTCAATTTGTCTTTGGTCACCAAAGTTATATCTCACTGTTAGATTCATAAACACTGTATTTAAGTGACAACAAAGTTTCATCATGTTTATCCCACTTTGTCATGAACAGCCCAAAATTGCACAGTGAAAATTGGCCTTTCATGCATGTAAAGTCTGAAACTGACAGCCAACAAAACCTGAAGTTCAAAATGTAATTGCTTACACTTTGAAGAGGAGGTACAGACAGAGGTGAGTAAGATCCAGCTTTTAAGTATACGCCATTTTCCGTCTTATGACATAAAACTCTGAGCCCATCCCTTTTTTTGGGCCGTTTATTACTTATTTTAGTGTTATGATGATGACAGTGTGCTCTTAGTGTAATGTCCTGCCTGCACACTGTAGAAAAGTCCCATGATGTAGAGTTATTGCGCCCTTCCATCACTACATGTTTGGCAGTAGGCGTTCCATTTCCTGTGAATTCATCACCATTAAGAGAGCAATCGGTGCTGGAGATCAGCTCAGGCTATGGGAATGCAATGCATGCAATGCAGATGGCTGGTCCAGATTCACACCCACCCACCATCACTTTATCGATGCTATGATCTATTGAAGGAGAAAGCTGGAGTAGTCTTCAAATAAAAGCAATAACTCTGTGCCTGTGGAGAAGGAAATCAGGAGGCAGGCTTGTCCAGACAAGCCAGACAGCCGTTCTTTCCCAACTCACCAGTGTATATGGATATACATTTTGGCATTACTTCCGCTACCCACCACCCCACCCTCCTTGTTGCTGCCTTCTCACTAAAGTTTATCATCAGCTGTTCCCCATAGAGGGCTTATTGCCTCTTCCACCCTCATCTGTCCGCCTGGCTGAAAAGGCCTCCCAGGAAGAGATTAGCAATCCAATAACTTGTGGAGCATCCACCTCAGCAGCAGGTGCTCCCCAGAGTGAATGCTGATGAGAACAGCCACGACTATAATAACAGGCCAGGCAGTGTTTGCCAGCAGTGAGCAGCCTCCCAATAGCCTCAACCTGTAGATAATCCTAACCTGTTTTTAAGTTTTTAGCAAGTTTCATTTAGAGCAGAGGTGTCAAACTCAAACACACAAGGGGCCGGAAATTAAACCACAGTCTAAGTTGCAGGCCAAATAGGATTAACTGTTATTGAACAGTCTAAAACTGACCATGGTTTTACCAGAAATATTAATTTAAACAAAGTGCAACAACTTTTTCCTCAATAAAAATTAAATTTAAAATATTTTTTCTTCAACAATAACATCGACATAGGAATATTGCTACACATAACTTGCTTTCACAACTGTCTGTCTTTCAATTCTTTGACAATTTGTTTTAATTGGAGGCAACATTTATCATACTCAGCTCTGCGTTTGGTCTCAAAATGCCATCGCATTTTGTACTCCTTCACCAACTACACTGCCTTATGACACAACAGGCACACAGTTTTTTCTCCTTAAGGCAGAAACATTTATCCACTGTCCCACCTTTCTTTAAATTGCCTTCTTTTTGCATCAACTTTCCTCTTCTTGGACATCTGGGGATTAATTATTGGTATTTCTCTTTACCACTTGTCAGGACCAAATCTGGGAAAAAGGTTTGCTGTCTTCATTGTAAAAAAATCTCTTTTAGACTAACTAAAAATGCTAATAATTCACTAATGGTCATCATCTTGCTGATGGTTCAATTACAAGTTGATGTAATTACTGTTAATTTGGGTTGAGATGAGTGTTGGACCTTTCTTTTTTGATATAGCTCATAGATTATTCTCTGTTGTCTATTTACAGTGTTCAGATACCTTTTTCCTGTTTTTTTTCTTTTGGTGTCCCTAAGGGGTCAATACCAGGACCATTTTGTCTTAAGATCATGTTAATACAATATTTGCTTCTGTGCAGAAGATACCCAGCTGGACACTGGTATAAGTCCCAGTGAAACCAGTCACTTTAACATTAGACTATGTGCTGTATAATTACTATTCGCAGCTCCTAACTGTTCAGCTCTATAGTGATGTTGAGCTTTATCATCACCTATGAAACTTCCAACTCTACCCCACTGAGCTGATCTGTTACACAAATTACACTTTTCTTTTGTATCATTCTGCAAAAACATTTGTGCAAGTATTTTATTTCAACCCTTTTTTATTTTCTTCAGTTGTTTTGTTGCTATTACATTATTTTCCCATCTTTCATATTTTTTTATATGTATATTGTGCCCACTTTCTTCTTTCCTACTAAGTAGTTAACTGTCACCTGTGGTTTTATGGAGCTACACAACATTTTACTGTGGTGTTTTGTTGCTCATTATTGTAGCCCCTGGGTACAGTATATGGTAAAACACTTGCAGACACGTCTCCTATCTGGTTTCGAAAACTATATAAAGGAAAAAGCAAGATGATGAACTGTGGACTGAAATTCAAACTGAACTGTTACTCGTGCATTACACTAAGACAGTCTTGAGCTTTACATAGTACTGTATTAACATATCTGCTGATTTTTACCACCACATTTAGTGGGAGACCTCTTATCAGTGCAGAGTGTGCACTGTAAGGTAACAAAATAAGAGACAATTGTGTCAGCGAAATATGTGGCATGATAACCAGAAGAAAGCTAATCTGTAGCATTATTTATCTACTGCAAATAAAGGCAAAAAAAAAAAGCCACAGTAGTGTCATCTCCACAACACTGTCTTTTTTCTTACACCTGCTTCTAAAGTTAAGCCTGCAACAAAAGACTGCACAAACACAAACTCAGCACTAAACAAACAGAATGTGTATTTTCTTTGTTGTTCTTTTTAGAGGGAACACACAAGGACTTAAACACCCTAAAGTGTCACTGCAAGTCATTTCCCTTGTCCATAAATCCCCTCTGGCTTTCTGCTGCAGGGTGTGTGGTGAATTTACACACTCTGCTCTTGTTATCTGTAGTTTGTTTTCTTCAATTTTACGAGGGCTTACGATTCATGATAGTCAGCTCCTCGAGGCCAACTGAACGTGATAGGCCAATGTAGTGTCGTCAAGGTGCATGAATCACAGCAGACACTACTCAACTCTCAGCTGTCAGTGTTGTAATATGGAAAATGCAGCTTTTCATACAACAATTGCAAGGGTCAACAGGGCTTATATTATCAGGATAGAAACATAAAAATGATATTTAAAATAAGATTGGGAGTCACAACTAGGTCTCACTAGGTTTTCACAGTTGTCAACCCATTTATCTGTTGTTGGATTCACAAAGTGGCAAGCTGAGATCCTGTGTTTTCCAGGTGCTGCAAAAATCAATCCAAGCTTCTATTTTTGATAACTGTAGTGGTTTGCAGACTAAATATCTGAGAGGGATAGAAAGAAAAGGACAGAGGGGGAGATTAATGAGAGACAATGATAAAAGGATTGTCTCGTGCTGCTGGATGTTTGCCATCTTTAGTAACTGAAAGGCCATACACAGTCTGTACGGGAGACACAGGTGCAATAAAGTAGCTTCACTAATTGAGTGAAGTCCAAGAGGGACAGACCAGGTGCACAGATACTAGCCAGGGTTAGTTGAGGTCCACAACAAATGAAGAGAATCCTCCCCTTCACTGTTCTTGTGTAATTGCAGTTAGCCTAATCTGTCCCCCGGCTTCCTGTCTGTGAAAGAAAATATGCAGAATGGCGAGCAGTCATCCGGCATGAGTCACGGCAGTGATCGCCACGTCGGCTAAGCATTCACCAGCCTGTGAGCGAAGGAACAAATGAAAACTATATTACTAGGCTGGGAGATTAATGGAGAAAAATGAAAAAGGATGGATTGGACTGCACCGAGGCGCCAGTGTTACAGGTGTCTGGAGAGCAAAGACGGATGCCAGACCTCAGAATTTGGCACCCGGAGGTGCCTCGTGTTCCAGCAAATGATAAGCCTATGTCATAATAAAATAGGCTGCTGAAAGCTGGTGTGATGTTAATTGCGACAGGCGTCCCCTCCTCCTTCATCTGCAACCAGTAAAAGCATGTCTTCCTAATAAGGAGAATCCATTCCAAGAAGACTTTAATTTTTCTGTCATTATAGCATGAATAAATACCTGCTACTGCTCGAAAAGAGAGCAATGGTGTGCTGATGACATACTGGCCTTTTATTTTCCATTTAGGCGAGAGAACAGACAGCTTTATCTTTCATGGGACTAATACCAAATTGGACCTTAATGTCATAGGGACATTTGGCACAGCCTTACTGACCATATGCAGGTGTTATTTTTCATTTTAATTAATATAGATTGCCAGGGCTGAAGTTCAGCAGCAACACTTCTATCTAATGTTTCCATAAGCCCCAAAGCATATTTTTAAATGTCACTAATGCTGTAGATTGTTTTCTGAACATGCGTATTTGCATGTAACACTTGCTATGAACCCTCCCAGCTTGACAATCTTTGTATCAAGACTCCTGAGAATAAACAAATCAATGCTTACAGAGCTTTTCCACAGGGAAGTGTCCCCTCTGTGTGCTTTTAGGATTATAGATTGGGCCTTTAATAATCAATCACATCGTATTTGTCGGAACAGATTAGTGGTATAATCTCCAGTGTATGCCTTTATAATACTCTTTACACTGTAACTCTCAGAAGCAATAAAAAGCTCCAGCTCAGATCGGTTGCAGCTAGTGTTCGTTAACACATTGGTTTTCACCGAGCAGCATTCTTGACTTCATTTGAGGACTTCATTTGAGGTTGATTTTGAAATGACATTTTTTGAGGAACTTGGCATTTTGATCGCAAAAGATTTGACAGCTGAGTTGCTGTGTTGCAAACTGATAAACATCAGGCTTATGTGAAGTGAATGCAAACACCATTTTAACGCCCACCCTCCATCTTTACACAAGTTTTGTATGCCATAAAGTCACCATCTGTTGTAATCACGCCAGTGCAGTGTCCTCACCATTTCCATTTCTGTGTGTATTGAGGTGTGGGATGCTGGCATGCAAACGCTATTATTCTGCTGCTCCCTGGCTGATTTCCCAGCGCTGTCTGCTGATAGAAGAGAATGGACGACAGCCCTGATGCACTCTGTGGGCAACAAGTGTAACACGGTAATCATGAAAAACGGACAGCAATCAAACCCAGGCAGAAATCTTCATAGTGCATGCTGTATGACATCATAGTTTAAACTTAGTGAATTGGAGGGATATGGCTCTTTTATGTGCAAATCTCTCAGCGAGAGGGATTGTAGCAGGATTTAGAGGATGAGGTTCACAGGGAAGGAAAGCCAGTTTGACTGACAATGTTTGACTTAGCTGCGTCCTCTTCAAAGTAATTGATAACAAGGTGAACTCTTCTTTGGCTGCCAGAATCTACACAAAGTCTCACAAAATAAAACAGATGCAAATGATCTCATTCACTTTGTGTCTTTACTAACAATTTCACATTTTCCATATTTAGTATTTATTGAAGGTGCTGAGCTTTTACAGTATATTATGTAGGAATTGATATGAAATTGAGAAAGAATAAGGTGCACCAGGGCTCAGTGTTTTTTTTACTTGTTTATTAAATTATATTGGTTAGTGAAGTGTCATGCAATTAAATAATTACTGTTACATGTGTGATAGTAACAGTTTTTTTTGTTGTTGTTGTTTTTTTCTTACACTTTTGGTACAGTAAAAATTAAAAGCCTTACTCTCCCATAGGAGGATCACATACTGAACTCTGCTTCAGTGAACAGTGACCTAAAGTATTTACACCCTTTGCTGTGGTGCTTCAAATTGTGGTTGGTTGCATACCGTTAGCTTAAAATATTCTGTAGATGATGTGGCTACAACCTGACTCAAATGGAACTGAAACACCTGAAGGATTCATCTGAGTGTTCCCAGGGGCACAGTCTCGATAACTGTGAAATTTATGATCTTTGGAACCCAGAAATCTTCCAAAAGTAGGTTGACCGGCCAAACTGAATATCCAGGCAGGAAAAAGTCTTAGTGAGGGAGATGACTAAAATCCTGGGTTAGATCACCACCGCTAGCCATGTTGCACAATTGTTGTATTTTAGGTTGGTTCGATGGTTTTTATGTTAATACAGCATTTGGTCCACAGAACATACATAATCATGTGATGCTAGAGGAAAACAAAATCAAATGTGATGACAGTTAAGAGGTTGGTCTGTGATGACTGGTTGATTGTGTTTTGGGGTTACCTGGCTACACAGGCTGAGGATCGAGGGGATTGCTCGGGTTGTTTGTTTACTATGCTAAGCGGTGGAGTTCAAATGCTGTCGTGTCACAGGAAGTTAGCATAACTCAAACCTTCTCTACTGCTGTGGAAACACTAGCATGGTAATTATTGATTTGAACTAGTATTTTATCTATGTTTTATATATGTTGCATTGTGTCATTCCAGTAACTCATCAGTCCACTGAAGAACTAACATCTTAGGCAGGTCTGTGCACAAAATAGGACAATCATGCTGCACAGGGGTTTGCAGAATTAAATCCATCTTTGGTAATTTAATGAAATTCAAGCATCTCGTCCTCACAACTCTCAACCCAATTAGAAATGAAAAACTGTGCGCACAAGGGTGGGAAATTATTAAAAGAACAGTTGGACTTAAGTGGAAATTACAGGAAGCCCTCGTCCCTCGTCCCTCGCCCCTCTTTGAAAAGTGAATGTCAATGGAACTTTGTTAGCAAAGGTTAACACTGTCATTAGAATTCAGCCCACAGCACCTCTAATTTATTCCCAAAGTGGTGCCGTTCATTTCTGAGTCTGTTCCATATTTAGGTTGAAGGCGATTTTTCATCACTGAATGTCACTTAGAACAACTGCGTGTCTAATATGAGACATTTATCTCTGTGTCTTTGTCTTTGACTCACAGGTCATGGATTAACATCCAGTGCCACTCAAAACTTGAACCTGAAATTTGTGTAATTTATCTAAACCACTGTATGAAGACATTGAATTAGATTACGTAAATTTAGATGTTTCTGACACGAAAACAGTACTTGGGCTTCATTTTCTTCTTTCCCCTAAATAAAGTATGGAAACAACAACACTTGTCAGCCTGATGCTTTTCTCAACTCAGAAAAACGGAAAGGCATTTTGTGGCGCCTACGACTCTCCTACTGATTAATGGCTAGTGGAGGAGGACCCATGTTGTGGCTTTGATGAGGCAATTTGTACAGTTCTGCAAGAAAACAATGGCAGATCATTTTATTGCAATGCGTCTCCAGGGAGACATCAGCACGGCTGCTATTCCGTACAGTGAAGAGTTTAGCCCCATAATAAATCAAGAGATGCTGGTGTGCCAAGAAGGGGCAGTATTACAGCTCACTCTTTAATGGCCCGTGTGGTGTTTGTTGCTCTATTTGAATACAGAGTTTAATGTCAGCTTCTTGTTGCATTCAGTTATGAATGCAACACCAATGACTGTTGCGCTGTTGCTTTTCATACCTCCCACTGGGTTCGCAAGAAGCCAGCAGTTGATCATTCCACATTTTGTTCTAAACTTTCCATTTTCTAGATGAAGCAGCACCAATGCCTGGGAGCTCCAATTACACCAGCACGGACTTTCTGCTTGATACGTATCAATAATAGAAAGTTATCGATGCACCATAATTTTGTGGTCCAGCATTTATTATGCTACTTGAGCCCTTTGTGAGCAGCTTCGTGAGTACAGGCTGCACTGTATTCTACTACTTTCTGCTGAGAGACCACATCTAATCATCCCACTCTCTATGTATGACATCCAGTGTCATACATTCTCCATTTATTACTAATGCAGCCTGTCCACTGCTGTCCAACTGAGTCCTTGGATGTCAAGGAAACCAGTTGCCACCGTAGGAAATAATGGACACATTTTCTAGTGAAACGGCAGCTTGCTGTCAATCTGATAGTGTTTTGCAAATGGATAACATACACACATAACATCATCATTCTGAAATATGGTGGTTAAAACTTTTATATACAGTTTGGTTGTTTTGATTAGGTCTGCTGCTGTGCTCAGTTAATTGAAGTGCAGAAAATTAACTAGCAACAGTTTTGGCAATCACTCATGGTTGAAGTCGTTTTCTAAGGAAAATTGGTTCCGCCTTATCAACAATTAATATTTTCAGTGTTTATCATTGTCATTTTAGACAGAAGTGTTATATTAAACCAATGCTCGGTGTGTGTGACATTCAAGCCCTCAGGTGGAATTGCATGACAAACAGTCACCTAGGCTTGTGAGTACTTTGAAAAACCATTGGCACATAACAGTGTGATGCTGCAATTAGAAATGCAACCTGAAAATCTATCATGCAAAGAGGAAGCCAGACATCAATCCTGTGTAGAAACACTGCCAAGTTCTCTGGGCTGAGCTCATGTCAGATGGATAGAAAGACAGTGGAAAAATGTTCTTTAGGGGGGTTTATGTTTTTAAGTTTAAGACATTTCTGCTTGATTAAATGTAATTTGAGGCGAAGTGAAGTCTGACTGAAGTGATTAATGGTCTTACTTTTTCAGCTGTGGTAGTATAACCTTTATTTAATAATGTATAACACTGAGATCAAGTCTCTCTCTATCTGGCTCAGTAAGAGATGTCTGAGCATGACAGAAAAAAACAACAAACAGCTAGATGCAATGAGAGCTCAAAGACATACAGCAAGTAAAGATGCATATACAGCACCTACAAAGAACAAGCATTTAAAAAAAATGAAATGTGAGAGGAAACTGATGCAACTTTTGCAGGGGACATTTATAAATAAAAATGATGATTTGGCTTCTCGTTGCTAGTGACGACCAGCTTACTCTTTGATACAGAACACAGTGAGTGTATGTATCTCCCGTAATAAAACACAATGATAAACTGCATTAAGTTGTTGACGGTGAATCCACAGCATTAGAATAAAGGATAGTACAATTGTTTTATTTTCCTCAAAACACAAACATACTTTATCCTCATATTAAAACGATGATCTTTAGGGTTCGGTGCCAGCTACTCCATGTGCTGTTTAAAAGACTAATTCAGCTTTGTGGATGGTAGGGATGTTGAAATACAGGAAGTAAAATACATTTTATCTTCACTAGTCACTGCAACCTTGAGATTGTGTAAAGGTATCTCAGGCAAATTAATGCTGTATTATAATCTTGAAACAGCCACAACTGTGACATTCACAAAAAAATGCTTTATAGGTTAATAATGAGTCAGTATTAATGGTTTTGGGCATTTAAAAGTACAGATAACCTTCTGCTGTGCTGAAAACAGATATTGTGGTACTGTGAACTGAGGCAATACAAATGGATAACAAAGGAGTTCATTATGTGGAAGCTTAAGTGGAAGCTTTTCCAAAGTTGGCTCTTTAGTGTATATATTCTTTAGACCAATACATGGAGGACTTGCATAGGAAGCACCTTTTGGGAAGATCTCTTAAAAATCTTGATTAATAGGAGGAATGATTACAGTGAGCACAATCTGCTGCAGTGTTCAGTGGGTCACCTGACTTGTTCTAGGACAGACCGATGTGTCTGATGTCTGGCTGCAGCGGGCTTCTCTGTGACTTGCTCCAAAATTTGTTTTAAATTAGTTTCGCTAGGTGGCGGCTTTGTGTACCGTAACTACAACAATGGCCCAGTCCAACTGAAATAACAACAGAAGGCCTGAATGAAACCCAGAAATATGACATGACCAGGAACAGCTGAGAGACAATGTGCTTTGTCCCATTTTCACTTAATTACTTAAAACATTTGCAAAATATAAGTTAGAGCACCTTAAGGAGAACAATTAGGGCCTTGGCTTACCTTACTGAATTCAGCTCTTGCAGGATAGTGAATTAGCTACAGTAGTATTAGCCTTACTTTTTACTTTTTACATTTTTTTTATTACATCTGTGTAAATTTTTGCTTCCTTTTTGTTTTAATACCCACATTAAGTTCACCAGGCAATATCGCTGCATAACCAAGGACTGCAGTGTGTTGAATATTATTATGCAAATAGTGACCAGGAGCAGGAATATTTCATTCAGGAGTTATTCTCGCCTGTAGGTATTTTCATCAAATCTGTTTTATTAAAATTCACTGGAAATGACCAGAAGTAAAATGGTAATTATTCTGTTATTATCTTTGCAATATGTTTGCCTGAAGTAAAAAGAGTGTTGTAAGTTTGCCTACTCAGTAGCTGCTGTTGCATTTTGCTGTGCCATGCTGAGCTTGCATAGCTTTATAGGTTGGCTGCATAGTGGGTGACGCATTCAGCCACTAATGGATCCATGTTAACATAGCATGTGGCAGTGAGAATGCATTAAGGTTTGTGCCAGGGCCATGTGTTAGTGCAGGATATGCGGACAGCAGCACCACAGTGCAACAGCAATCAGTTCAGAGAGTAGGGAAGTCTTGACTGAACACTTGGTTGACTTCATGAGGGGTTTCCATTTATGGACTATGTAGGTGTTCCAGAAGTCAGCAGGCCTCCTGACCACAGAAAGAGCCACAGATGGTTAATATTTTTTTATGTCAAAATAGTGAATATTGAAAAAATAATACATTCTCACTCATGGATTGTTAACTCATGATCAACTTGTGCTTACTTTTGTTTTTGTTTTCCATTTCATTTTCATTTCATTGTTTGTTTCACTCACATTTAGACTATTTTTACCTGTGCCAGAAATAATTTCTGTGGCCCACTGGTCTCTGACCAGGTGCAGCACTCTGCCTCCAGTATTCAGAGCTGTGAAGCAGTCTGTTCAGGCATTTTCTAAATCTTTAACATTCAACCAATGTTTTATGTGCATATTGATGTATTTGATGATAAGCTAGTGTTTGCTTTTATTTTTACTTTGTCATTATTTGTAAATACATTAGCTACATTATGTTGCCAATAAGTAAATTAGAATGTGACTTAATATCTAGATAATCTGGTGACTTTTCAGGCACACCTTGGAAACACTGCACTGACATAAATTGGGTTGACAAATTAGAAACAACATGATTTAAATAATAAACACCAGTAGAGAAGCGAGTTTCTTACTGGGTCTCAAATGTCAAACTGATTAAATTTTCTGTGAAACAGTGAAGACATGTTCATATTTATTTTTCCCTCCTTTTTCTGAACCAACCACCAAAAGAAACCATTGTTGAATTGGGCCAATTTCTCTGCTCTTGAAAAATGGACGACTGCATAGTAACATTGAAAAACCAAAACAATGTGTCTCGACAAAACGAGAATCTTAAAATGTGACTTCACACAACATTGAACTGAAACAGAGGGGGGGTAGGCACAAGAGATAACAAAAGTGAGTGATGAGAGTACTGAAAGAGAAATAGAGACCCTCTGAAGAAAAATATTCTGTTTTGCACACCACTCATCCTCCATGGTCGCTCCATGCATAAATGAATACAGATATGTGTGAAATCACTACAGCTGAGAAGTAGCTTGGCACAAGATGTTGCTGCTAATCAGTCTCCTCAACCAGCGTCCAGCCCTGCATACAAAACCACCTCACACACACACACATCATCGTGTGTCTATATTTCTTTTCACAGTTGCTTTTCTCCATCCATTCAACACCCATATATTTGTGAAAATGTGTGCAGCTTGTTACAGAATATACAAATGGGCGTTGTTTCACATATTGACAACTTTGTTTTTGTTATTTGCTATTTGCTACTAGTAAACATCATCATGAAAACACATTACTTGAATTAAGACATCAGTTTTCTGTAATGCTACAGAAATTCTAGTCAAGTTTACAGTCTGTTGAGATCCAGACAGGATTGTAAACCTTCTCCAGAAAGGTAGAAACTAAAAATAAAAGTAGAACCTGTCATCTCATCAAAATGAAAAATCTGTGGTGGTTCGTGAGAGAATACATTAGGTAGGATAATAAAGGTGACAGAGAGCCGCCCAGGGGGATTTTCAGAGGATAACTATATTTTCTGGTTCATAAATTGTAACGCTACAACAGACTGAAGCAGGTTTAGGGATGCATGTATGCATAAAAAATAAACACCATCAATGCAGAACATAAGTAGACTTTTTATCCCTGTGTAAAAACAAACACCAATTATTTCTCTAAATTCTTAGTTCTAAGTTGTTAAAGAAATTAAATAAACAGCATAAACTATAGTAGCTTACATCTGTTCTGAGGCTTTTATTAAAAACCTATTTCAGACTCTTTTAAAGCTGTAAAACAACACTCACCTTGTAAGCTGCCCACTACTTGTCACACATCTTGCAGTTTTAGTTCTTAATTGGAAACCAAAAATGCTGACATGCAGCAGACTTGAAGCTAAATCCATGAAGAAACATCTTATTTTCACTTTTACCTGAGTCCATCTTGTCACTTTGTCTTGTCAGCGGTTGAGTTGAGCTCGACACACCGTTCAGTGTGATGACCCATGAAAAAAACCTTCTGTTCAGACTGCACAAATGAGAAAAGTGCTTTCCATGTGTCATTTCTAAATAGCACAGCTGGGATCATACTTCAATTTCAGCCCTGAGAGATAATTTGCAGAGCGACCAAAAAAATATGAGAAAACCTTAGTACATCTTTCCACTAAATAAATAGAAGTAATTTACAAAGTCACACTCAGTGAACAAAGGTACTTTTTGGATTCATGGGCCACAATAAATGCAAACAAGAAAGAAAATCCAAAAAAGCACTCAGAATCCTGAGTGCTGTCTATAACAGGACTTTTAAATGGCATATTTGACAATTACAGAGTTCTGGATGATTGCAGTCTTTAAGCTTTTGCTTCAGAGTTGTTCCACATTCTCAAACTTTTACATTTCACTCTCAGTGTTGAATGCTAGAGGCCTGTCTGTTGTGATGACAGTGTCAGTTTATCTGTTTTGTCCATGACTTTGTTCTGAAATTGGGTGCAGACATTCATGGTTACTTGAGGAAACTAAACTTACCTGACTATCTCTCCTTGACCTTCACATTTCATTTTTTACCAATATAACCAATTGAATCCAGTATTTTGATTTATGACCAAATGGCTCCAAAATAAGTGATACTTTCAGATGTACTTTATGTTACCATGCTAAGATGTTAAAATAAAATTTCAATTGCAATTTTATTTATAAATCACCTTAAAAACAACACAGTTGGCCATAGTGCTGTACACAAACATAAGAACAAATAAAACATATAAAAGGATAAAAGAATAGACACACAAAAACAAATATTAAACAACAAAGTAACATCTCAAACAAAATCCCAAGAGAAATGTGTTTTAGGAAAAGATTTAAAAACAGGAAGTGAGTTAGCCTGCCTGATGTACACAAGCAACTCCATTCCACAATTTTGGGGCAGCAACTGAAAAAGTCACCTCGAAGCTTCCTCTTTGTCTTGGGCACAACTAAAAGAGAATGATCTGCTGACCTGAGAGAGCGTGTATGGCAAAAGGTCAGACAGACTGTGGGGCGAGACCATGAAGACATTAAAAAACAAACAAAAGGATTTTAAAATCAATATGAAAACAAACAGGGAGCCAGTGAAGTGACGCCAAGGTCAGAGGAATGTGCTCTGGTTTTTGTGTACCGGTTAAAAGCCGAGCAGCAGCATTTTGAACTAACTGCTGCCTTGCACGTGACGTCTTACTAAGCCCAATTTAAAGTGCGTTGCAGTAGTCTAAGAGAGTTGTGATAAAAGCATGGATTAAAATCTCAAAGTGATGGCGTGAGAGAAATGATTTCACTTTGGACAGTTGTCTCAAATGAAAAAAGCTGGATTTGACCACTGAACCGATCTGTTCATCAAGTTTAAGATTACTGTCCAGTCTCACATCTAAATTTGTTGCCATAGGTTTTAAATACTGACTAAAACCTAGGTCAACCTGAACTTTAGTGGCATCACTGGGCCCAAACAACATGACCTCTGTCTTTTTATGGTTAAAATGCTAAATATTATTTGACATCAATGCCTTAATTTCTTAGCTGTTTCATTGAGCAAGAGTTCTCCTTTTTTAGTGGGACATAAATCATCTGCATAAAAGTGCCATGTTTTTGGAGAAATGACCCAAAGGAAGTAGAGCAAGAATAGAAGGGGCCCAAGAATGGACCCTTGAGGCACTCCAGATATAAGAGGCGAAGAGAAGGAGCATGCAGTTCCCACACGAACACAGAAACTTTTCTCTATTAAATAGGACTTCTAAGGCGCAATCTAAGGCACCACCCTGAATACCCACCCAGTTTTTTAGGCAAGAGAGGAGGATCTGATGGTGCACTGTATCGAAGGAAGCTGTTAGGTCCAACAGTACCAACACAACACTTCAAGAATATTGTGCTCCTCTAAGAAGGATTTCAACTGGGATTAAACATTTTTTTGCAAAACGTTAGAAAGAAAAGGGAATTTAGCGATTGGCCTAAAATTTGACAGTACTGAGGTGGTTGAGCCAGGCTTTTTAATTCATGGTGTAACCACTGCATTCTTGAAGCTAGCAGGTACAATCCCACTTGCTAAGCTGGCAATAATAATACTGAGCACATAGGGTGCCAAAGTTGAAAAAAGGCGAGGTGGGATAGGGTCACTAGGAGATCTAGCAGGCTTCATATAATTATTTCCTCCAGAAAGAGAAAACTGTCAAGCTCAAACTGGTTTTAAAAAGCAGAGCATGTGGTGAATATTGTAGAAATGATATTTCCTAACATCTACATACTGTATTAGGTAAGTGTAAAAGAGATGATATGAAAATTTAACATATGATTATAGTGACCAAAAATTATTGAATGTGATTATTGAATGATGATTGTTGAACGATGATGCATTTGTAATGTTAATAATGTGGTGATTTTTCTATCTAGGAGTTAGCATCTTCAGTCAAGTTTTCCTCAGAACACTTTTAAAATCCAAAACATGACAGCACTTCAAACTTCTCTTTTTTCATGTTTTTTTCATGTTGTCTTTTTCATGTTGTTTTGCCAAGTATAACAAAAACAGAATCTTTTCTTCTTACTGTCAGGAGGTCACCATCATGTTTTCCTCAAAAAGAACTGTGGCAAATGGAATAAGGCACATTCAAGTTCAGAGCTGCCTGCATCTCTTGTTCATTCTATAATGTGAGCCGGGCTTTACTGTGGTTCTCATCTCAGAGGGCCAATTTACTTCTGTACAACGATCAGCATATAGTAATAACTACTAAAAATACTGCCTGTTACTTCTGTCATCTGAAATCATATCTGAAATCATCATCAATTAGAATTTGTAACCAAGTTAGATGCAGCACTCAGGATGACCAACATCTTAATGCTTTTATGTAGTAGTCTACATAGAAAGTAGTTCAAAAGTTTGCAGCCAGGATAATCCCATTGGTAGCTCTGAGTTGATTCTGTTTATGTTTTACATTTTATTAAAAAAAACAGCACTCTTAACAGAATGCTAAAGTACTGAATTTAATGGCATATGTGATCATAGCTACATGGAAGTATGCTAATTAGAAAACATTAAGCTATGTAAAGCCATGCATGCACAAGATCTTTCCTCTTATCAGAGCACCAAAAAGCAAATGTGTTGCATCAGGCAGGCGGCTGTCAGTTCCACTGTGTTTCTTTGAGCTCCATAAATCTATAAGAAATGTGTGACAGGCTGCTCACACTAATGAATGGCATGGTAAATAATGAAAAGAACACAATGACTTGCTGAAAACTAAATAGTGTGAAGGATATTGTTTAAACCCAGTCTTATGAATATGGAATAATACATTCAAAGTAGCTAGTATTGAGTAACAGTTTATTACCTTTGTATCATTATCATAACTTTTTTGCTACTGGCAGCAGCCACTTACTATGCAGTGATTATGCACACATCATCTAAAACCACATAAAGCAGATGTAGATGATTGTTGAAAGCTTCATTCTACAACCCTGATCACTGCCTACACTTTTTTTCAGGATTTCTACTTATTGTTGAACCTGCTGCAGGGTTTCGCTTCCATTCTGTACAACTGTGTTAGTAAGGTCCAGTGCTGGTGTTTGGTCATTGGGTCTGGCTCCCAGTTGACATTCCAGGTACCATCCCACACGCGTTGGAGTGGGGTTGAGGAGCAGGACTCTGTGCAGGTCAGATTAAACAGGGAACACCATTTCACACAGGGTACATGTCATGTTGAAACAGGAGATGGACAAACACAATCTTCTCATACATACTTAGAGACATCCTGTATAAGACAATGTGTCTAAGCCTGAGTTCTTAATCTGAGCTGTGGGTCTGATAGTATCTGATGATAGTGTTGTACAACGTACAGCAAAATGAAAAATTTGAAAGTCAACATGTAGGACGTTTATTCTCATTTCTATGTAAAGTAAAGGTTAGAGTACACTGAAAATTCAGGTCCCAAAGTACGAAATCAAGATATGTTAACACATCTGTGATTTCTAATTATTGACCAATTTCTGGCAGAAACTGGATTGTTTGATTGAAACACAGCTGCAGCAGTGGTTAGGGAGAGTCTTACTACTAGTGTGTTGAACATCTGCATGAAGTCAACCTTTAAACCAACCACTAAATCATTAAAAAGAAGCCTGTGGATAATTGGCAGCAGTGTGACGATATGCATATACACAAGGAGTAGAGGGGATGACATTTACAGATGGTACTTTCTATAACTAAATACTGAATGAAATGTTAACTCCCAGTTGGGATCAGATCAGCAGAAAGAAATTATGACCTGACTTAAATTCAGCAAAAACCCTCCAGCTATGAACAACTGAACACAACCATGCGTGGGATTTCATTATTGAAGGGTGCGCTGATGTTTGTTGCAGCCAGTTTTTAAATATGGTTCTTCTAGTATAATTTGATTATTCAGATCTTTCTGTTTTTCAGATTAACTGCCTTCATACTTGCTGGGATTAGGCTAAAAGCAAATCCATCTTGTATATTACAATTAAGGGAAAGCATATAGAATGTGTGGCATCTATAGCAAGTACATGTGTCAGAACATAATCAAACTGGACAAATAACATCATTACATCTAGGGAAAAATGCTTGTTGTTAATGGTACATGAATTATGAATTTATGCATAAAAAAACAACTATTAGGACTTGATAAGAATGAACTCTAAGAATCTCATGCATGTGTTGCAAGAGCAATACATTAAGTAATGCTGCAGGTAATGTATTTGAGTAATCATGACTTCTGAGTTATTAATAATAAGTGATGTAAGATATTTGGTTTAAGATAAGAGGATAAACATGATAAAAATACATAATTTCAGCTTTCACATCCTGGTATTTACATCTACATACTGTTAAATGTATGCGTATGTATCTGAGAGATTGACTGTTCAAACAGTAAATAGCTCTAAATGACTACTCTTTTACTCTACTGTTTTTTGGCCAATGAAAAACAGAGAGCTGTCTATTGGAGAAAAGCAGCCATTTTGGGTCAGTGTTACTGTATCAACATTGGGCATAGCGGATACAACAATTTGAAATATCCTGAAAAAAGAGAGAGACCACACAGAACGACAACAGCTGATGACAGAAACATTGATAGAGCTGTGAAACACTTCACAGAGTGCTTATTAGGTTGCAATGTGAATGGTCGATGCTTGACAGCAGTAAGAATCAAAAAGCCAGGTTGGAAATTGCAAGTGCAGTTTTATGAACTTAGGGATGGAGTGATGCTGCAGGCAAATTGTGGAGGAAGATATGATCTGTTCATGATCCAAACCATACAAGCTAATCTGTGAAGCATGATAAAGGCTCATTAATCTTTACTGACGCTGTAACTTATGATTATAGCAGCGGGATGAATTCAGAGGTGACCAGAAACATTTTGTCTGCTAACTTACAGAGAAGTGCATCAGAACTTATCGAGAGGAGCTTCATCATGCAGCAAGAAAGAGATTTAAAACACACTGTCAGCTCAATATAAGACTTCATCTGTAAAGAAGACTGAAGGGAGAACCCCTCAAAACAAACAACAACTGAAGGACGCTGCAGTAAAATCATGGAAGAGTTTAGCATAAGCAGACCAGCAACCAAAATATGTATTTTATTTACTTACATTGAGTTTAGAGTTGTTTTCCAATACCTTTGCTCATTTTGAATATGGATCATCTAATACAAAATGTTGTTTTGCTGTTTGTGTCTTTTGTAGGTTTAATAAAAATAAAAGATGAAATTTATTTTCATCTTTTGATCTTAAACCCAAATATCACCAGCAAACACAAAGGAACTTCCATTGACATTGTAGCTCCAGTACTTTTGAAGGGGACTGTAAATGATTTGTGGTGATTAAGCAGCTCAGAGTGACAGAATGAGGGAAGAAGGAGACAGGATGACACACTTTGATTCATTCAATCCCTTATTAGCTGCTCTGCACACATCAAGTCAGCTTGCAGGCGAAAAGAGACACGAGGACACACCTGAGTGCGTGTAGATTTTACCCTGTTCTCATTTTATCTACAAGTTAATATTTGATGCATGTTTGCGTATGTATTATTTGGCCTCGGTTGGTACTCCGCACCCCCCACCCCTCCCCTTCACCAGTCTCACAAACACATGTTCAGTTTTCATTGTGGCGACGCATCGACCACCTGGAGGGGGAAACGACTGGGTGGCATTTTGACATGCTGTTTGCAGCTGACAGGTTCGGGATAATCACTTCACTGTTCCCGTGAAATTTCCTAATAAGCCATTCGCCGGCTGTCAATCCAGCTTTACCTGGGCGAGGTGCGACTTTGTGATTCACAGGGATTTCGTCTCCCTTCCCCTCCACCCTTCTTCATTTTTTCTCCTGCTCAATTCACTGAATGATTTGACAGATGCTGTTCTTAATTTTATCTCTGGCTATTTCGCGATTTATCCCTCTGGTTGTGAAGAGCTGAGTGCAGCCCACACACACATTTCACACACTTGCTAACACACCTGAGCAACAATAGCATTCTGTATTTCTTGTAGCATACATTTCACACACACAGCGTAACATCAAAAATGAAAACCACTTTTCCGCTCGTAAAGCGATAAATATAAAACATTGTTCTTGCATGCAGCAACACATTGATTACATTCCTCTTTGCTTTCTTCTATGTTTGATTTTGTGAGCCTCTGTGTAAGTAGAGAATAAATAAAGGTTGTTGCGGAGTGCACACTCACCTGTAATTTACCTGCAACCGTAAGTTTTAAATGGCTTCACCTTCAGTAGATGCAATAGTCTAAAAGCAGGTCAAAGTGGATTTGATGGTAGGTATTGACTCATGTATCTGCCCTCAACAGTAGCCAATTACTGTGCAAGACTAGAAGACATGTCTCTTAGTGCACATATTCCACTATAGTCCTCTTTCTCTCTAGAGGTAGAAGGAAAAGAAAGGCAGGCCAATTACATTAAGTGATTTTTTTCTATTTGAGCTCTTCGAATACTGAGAGCGTCCTTTTTCTTCTGTGTGTTTCTGTTAATGTGCCGTGGGCAGTTTGCTTTCTGTCTGTTTCCAAGTACAGATTATTCCTGCTTGGACAAACTGTTTGTTTTGGTGTGCAAAGTACAGGCAGAGCTGTCCTCTTTCAGCCCTGCATGACTTTTTTATTGTACAGCCCTTTGTTTCCTCTCTAGGTTGTGATGCTTTCATCACAGTGTAGCTAACGACAACTATAATCCTATTGATCCAGAAAACTGATCCCTCCTAATCCTGTAACATGAAAGTTGGGCATTGTGATGTGCGGTGCAGTACAGTAGAGCCAGTAGCAATAGGTTTAGGAGTTCTTAGCCAGCGCCAGCCAGAGCTTGCTGTCAGTGTTCATCTCAGAGCTGCTTCACAGACAGATAATGTCCAACACCGTATGTCAGCTAAACAGAGGCAGTTCTTGATGAATGTGTTACTTGTTTATCTGGTGGAGCATGGTGTATTTTATTTTGAATGCACTGTTACTGTGGACTGTGAGAACAAAAGACAAAAGTGTATTCTCAGAAGAGTCTCGGAATGAGTCAGTCTGAATTCTTTCACTTGCTTTTCTTTGTTCTTCCTGCTCTGCCTCTCACATTTTCACCTTGCATTGTGGGTTCTTACTCCTGGTCTCTCTGGAGCTTTGCTCCTTGTATGCCTTTGCACTTAGTCCTCCTTTAAAGCCTACTGTCAGCTCTGTAACCCTTCTCTTTGTCTCTCTGTCTTTGCTTGTGTTTCTTCCTTTTTTTGACCTTGTTCTCCTCCTCCCTTCCGACTGTTTCTCCCTTTAGGCCTGTGCCAGGTACAGCTGCGTGTGTGATGGCAAGCGCATGTGACAGTGACCTGCCACACCAAACGCTCGTCCATGCCAGTTAATGACACTTAGAGGTATCCCACGATGCACATCACCATGGTTGCCAGACTGAGTGCCGGCTGCATCAGCAGTGAAAAGTCACACTTTGGCAGTGCTCCCAGTGCAGGGTACAGTGGAGGTGACATCAGTAACTGTGGATAAGCTATACAGGCAGCCTCTGCCTCCCACACTCTGTCACTATCTTCGATTTTTCACAGTGTGTGTTACAAGACAGAGAGAGAAAGAGGATTGGGAAATTTTGGAGATCATCTGGTTATACTTGCAATGTAGTCAAAGAAAAAAGAGATGGAGAATCACAAGTAGTGTATTTCCTGCTGTTGCAGTTATCCCACCATTAAGTTTGTTTACAGAATGATTCATGTGAAGACCACCGAAAGTGATTACTCATTTTTATGGCGGTAAACAAAAACACAGCATTGGATCTGCGTATTATATGGTGTATTCTCAGAGTACAATTGTGAATGTAGGAAAGGATGATGCCTCAAGAGATCTTTAAGTCAGATTTAATAATTTATCAGAAACCTATGTTTGGCGTGTTCTTTCATTTCTCTGGATGCATCAAATGTACCTGGTTGGTTGCCAAGTGCAGAATCATGTAAGGTGCTCTCTGTTCTATTGCTGAGTGTGGCCATGCTGCTGTAACAGTAGCTAATGAAGGTTTGCCTCTGTTGCTCATACTATACCTGGAATGACATTTTGAATTAGTGTAATGCACCTTTACTGATTGAGTTCTTTTACAAGCAGTGTTGTTTTTTTAGGGTGTCATTTTTATGGATGACGATATCTTCCATAATTAGTCCAAACAGTGTTTCTGCAAACAAATTATAGACCATGTGGATATACTAACTTCAGCAAAGCACAAGCTGACTAATGCTGCAGCATATAAACACACTACCATTTATTATCAGGTCAGAGTTTGATCTATCGCTAGTCTGGGGAAAAACAATTTTAGTTTGCTGGAGTGCGTTAGTTGCTCACAACTTTAGTTTTCACACATATTTGAAGCCATCGATTCTGCTGAACTTGTAATGGCTCTTCCTGGAAGACAAACGATAACTTTGGAGCAGGAGTCAACAAATCCCTTTCATGCAGAGCGCAAGCTGTTGTCGCCACTCTGAGGGTTCCTAAGGCAACAATTTGTGCCTCCTTTTGTTTGGCAAGGTGTGAGTCATGGTCGGCCAGCTTGCTCAGCATTGTTCACAAGATGCATTCAGAAATAAAGGGTGATGGGATCATTGACAGTTAATGTCAATATGTTCTTTTAGTGTGTTGAACAAATTAAATATCAGACTGAAACACAATTCTTGCACCTTTGCAAATATGTAACCTTATATGGTGCCATTTTATCACCTTGTGGTGTCACTCAATCCTCAAAACAAGTTGATGTATCACTAAAAAGCTAGTGTTGCACCTAATAAGCACTCTGTGAAGTGCAACTGCAGGAACTTGACTGCATGTAGCACAATGGAAAGATTAACTAACTAAAAACCATAGTCACACTTGAAATATGATAATTCCAGGGCAGGTGCGAGTGTGAATGGTCAATGTCAGCTCTGTGATAGTATGGCAACCTGTCCTGAGTGGACTCTCTTCCAATGACAGTTAGGATCGGCTCCAGCACACCTGTGATTTGTAACAGTGAAAGACTTTAGGATAATAGATGGATGGAAGAAAAAGAAAATAATAGAAATGGTAAAAACTGAATTTATTTTTGCTTTAAAATGATTTAAATTAATTATATTAGTTTCCAAGTTTAGTTTCCCTAATACATTTTTCAGAGTTTGACTTGAAGTGAAACTGTTCAACTGATCAAAACTGCACTGTAACAATTTTCTGATGAGGTTGTTTTGAGGGTGTCAACAAAGTGGCTCTGCTTTCATCACCTGATTGCAGGGAGACTACTGTTCATCCGAGAATCCTTATGGAAGATTTCACATTCTTCCCCAAATCATGCATCAGTTTTACATCTGTAAGACTCTGTGATGGCAACTGTAGTGCTGTAATATTTTGGCTTGCATGGATGACATTTTTCAGCATGAAACTTGCCTACAAACACAACAAGGACCTTTACAGCGAGACAACGTGAAATGGAAACTTCCAGGTTCCAACCTCATTCATGCCATTGAAGTTTCTAAGATTGCTGACAAATATAAACTCAGCCCTGGAACAGGATCCCTCAAACCATTGTTCCGCCGTCTGTTGGACTTAAACTCAAATGTGATTTGTGATTTATAAGCATTTCCCCAAACCTATCGAATAGGTGACAATAATTGTTATATTTATATATTATTTATGTAGCATGGCTTCTAATCAGTAATGACACATTTACTAATTTCAACAATGCGTCTGTTTTCATATTTTTATTAATCAACCTTTAGCACAGTGATCAAATCTCATGAACATGTACCTCCACAGCTGAGCAGGTGACAATCATCACGATGAAGTAGTTTGTTTAGTTTTTGTTGTTGATGCTGCTAACTCTGTTTAAGCAGAGACCATATTTTACATGTCTGTTAAGCAAGGTTTCTTTCTTAGAAGGCATTTATTCCATGACCTGTGCCAGTAATGCGTAGTGATCCAGTTGCACTGGTGCTCACGAGCATCTCATTTAGAACACGTTCTGGCTTGCGACCTCTAATGGTTTCCCCTGTGACAAGAAATCTAAACTTGCACGCTTCGTCAACCCTCTGTCTCCTTCTCCTGAGGCTGTGACACAAAGAAATTAACAGCCTCCGTATTCATCACTATTACTAGCAAGAAGACTACAAACTTAATTGAATATGTAATAGCACAAGGGAATGAAGTGGGGCTCGCCTCATTGCATTGTTGAAGCATGGGCCAGTCACTGGGTCTCTTCATGGGAAGATGAGAAATGCCAGGCTCCAGAGATGACGCATGCAAATCCCACAATGGGAGTTGCTCCAAGTCCAACTGTTTTAAAGTGAAATATCACTTGGAGATAAGTGGATCAAGGACAAACAAACAGCTCAGCTTACATAGTGTAAATAAGATTAAATCAAAGGCTGAACTGTCTCCCTCCGGGCCTGAATCGATTGGCCATCTCAGGACTGACAGTTAATGAATAACAGAAACAAAATGAAATGATGTGTTGACCTACTTGTTATTCACATTTAATGCAAGAACCTGATCAATGCTGCAGGATCAAGCAGGGCAACTCATTGTTCTGTTCACTCATACATATGCACTGTCAGCGCTCCAGTGGACTGATTGCAACAATTATCTGCTAACAGTGAGGAATGAGCCCTCAGTGCTGTTAATAGCTGCACTTTGACTGGAAGAAAAAGCTCACTCTGATTAACCAGTGGGCTGAGGGGAAGAAGGTGCTGCCTTCTTGGTTGAGGCTAGACTTTGGGTGGTGGCAAGGTCCTTGTGGGACTTGAGACACCTTCATGAAGAGACATTGCCGTGGGCTGGCGGGATGAAGGAGCAGAGCGGACAGGCTGAGCCTTCAGAACTTTGACAGTTCCCATGCAAAGAGGAGAGAGGGGGTGATGGGAGAAAGGAGAAGGAACAGAGGCATCTCACAGAGATCAAAGGTGCACTCATCAAGGGCTTGTCTCTCCTTTACTGTGACAGCAGCGAAGAGGTGGACAAGGAGGACTTTAATGAAAAGTCAATGAGGACAGAGACGCTGCAGAGCACTAACAAAACCAAGAGGAGAGAGTAATGCTTTTACCTGTAGCTCTGTGCATATTCCTCAGAACAGTGTTTGTTCTCAGCCTGCCACAGCTGCAGTATTCTCCATATAATTTATTTCAGTGCACTCACCCTGGAAACTGTATGCATTTGTAATTTACCAGGCATACATACAATGTACAACACTAAGCCTTTAGCTGAGCGCACTGCATAAATGACTTCATCTAGTAAGTTCAATACAATAGTTTATTAACATATTGTAGAAATCCCGTTTGTCAACTTCAGTGAAATTGCAAGGTAAAAAATAGATCCTAGATATATACAGTATAATCTACAGTATAACATTATATAAACTGTTGATCTTAGAGAACCTTGCTTTCTGAATGATAGGTTCCGCCTTAAATTAATAAATATATAAAAGTGAAATGCTGTTAAATCTTACATCTGAATAGAGGCGTATCTGTTGTGAAACTGAGGCCTAAACCTTTATGCACAAGTCCACGTCCACCCTCCACCACCTCACCCACTGCCAGTCTGTTGGACAGTCTGCTTTGGTCGTCCAGTTATACCAACCCCCTTTAAAAACAGTTCTGCTTTAATTGACTTCAACATCTCTCTCATGTTGAAACTCCTATGTTTACTGATGCCCTCAAATTCAATACACTATCTTGGAAATCTGATATTTGTTGTAAGAGGACCTATTATCTTTGTACACTGGTGTTAGATTAAGCAAATAACTTTATATTTGGAGTAGTGTTAGCATTCTGGTGTGCTGTGTTCAGGGATAGTACTGAGTGTAGGTCATTTGTGTTTCAAGAGGCCCCCACTCCCCCAAAAATGAAAAACTAGACAGTAGCTGAGGTATGAGCTAAATTGTGGCTTATAAAACATTGGAGCTTATACAGTATATTGGGCCTGTTATTATTGTTCACCTAAAATGATGTGTTTAATGCGTGAGTAGTAGAGTAAGTAGATAAATTAATGACCCAAGGAGATGTCTCCCATATTTAACTTTTGTTTTACAAGGCAGTATTTTCATAAGCTACACTGATCAGCCTGGGTTTGAAATGGGAAGAATAATTTGTTTGCTCAGTCATGTGTCACATGCAATATATCAGACTCCATTGATCTCATTCTGATAAAACCTAGGGAAAAGATGCCTCTGACAGCTGTGCCCATTCCTGTAAAATTACACTGATTGGCCCTTGGTAAAACTCCAATTAAAACTCAAATCAAGGTGTCATCCTTTCTTACTTCTCAGCGAGGCTAGACCGTAATAGTTAATCATCCTGTTGTATGCTGGGAGCAGGGTGGAGGGGGGTGCTTGCCTGCTGAAAGTCAGTGCATGTAGAACAATGACGACGACACATTTCAATGTTGAAGAACGCCTGAAGAATGTGTCTCACTCATTAATCTTGATCATTATGAACTGAGAGGATCGAGAGGCGATCTGGGGAGATATGACCTATTTCTCCTTCTCGAGTGCAGCTGCTCTCTCATCACTGAAGTCAGAAAGCGTAAGAAGAAACAGGAGGAGGACACGCTATAGTTGGATACACTGGATGTGTAATTTTCTGGATTTACTATGCATCAACAGCTTAATAAATAGACAAAGACTAAGGAGGGATGTCTTTACCGTTCGCTGGATATAGGATGCAAATATGAGCATAAAGCAGATGTTTTATGATTGCTGTAGATGGATGTTGGGCAAATCTTCATCTGGCTTGTCTGTCCTATAAATCTCTGTTTTATACCTTTATTTAGCCATGAACATAAAAACAAACATCTTCCTACAACGTTTGTAACATCTGAAGAGCCAGTGTTGACTGAGAAATACAATCAGAAGTTTTAAAAACAGCGCACTTCAGCATTTTAATGAAATGTAGCTGTGTGGAGAACACCAGCTTTCTAACCACTTCCTCCTACAACAGCAGCAGGTTGATCTTTTCATTGACATTTGCCTTCAATGGTGGCTTAGTCTTAGAGAGACCTAAGTCTTTGTGTTGAAACATTTAATTGACAGGATATCACATTCTAATGGGACACTTAATTAGGACTTTAATAACACTGTGTGCATCGGAAAGGTCAACTAATTAAGACTGTAGTTATGTTAAAAACACCCAGAAAGGCCTCAGAGTGAGACAAGTATACTGTGTGTTGTCTGCTTCAGGTGCATAATTAGAGTAATGACGATCTAGGCCGTTTCCAATTAGATCTGGGTCATTGCAATTAAAATAAAAAGACTCGCGCATTTCTCTGTGCACCGTTTATAATATGATGCTCTTACATTAACAAGCACAGTCTGTTAACATGATTAAGGTACATTAAAACCAGGAGTTTTGAGATCTTTAACTTTTCTTCTCTGCATTTTTGAAGACTATGATAATGAAAAACTGTTCTCATTGGCTTGTTACAGAACCACAAGCTTTAAACATGAAGTCATACAGGCTGATGACTAACTGGACATCTTTACCAGCTGTGATGAAGGCATATCTAACTATCTAACTCCAGTAGCAACAACAAGCCATGCTGTATTTCAGAGCTTTTTTTGTGATTGCACTGCTTATACTTGATGTTATGTGTAATGGCTCAATACTAAAATAAGTAACAATTGTGTATGTGAAAAACAAATAAGTTATAAAACTGAAGTAAAGTGAAATGAGTTTCTTAAAAACAAGATTTTCTGGATGTACAGCGTCGCTCAGTTTGTAACCACAGTGTTGCAGAGTGGAGTGTCTTGTCTCACAATCAATCTTTGGCTGCGCTCAGGCAGTGTTTACTGATCAGCTACAGATCAAGGTTCTCACTGAGAACTTTTGGAGTTTAGTGCATTTTGCCAGTTCAGTGCCTGAACACAGACAGAACAGAGTAACTTACAGCATAGCATAGGAGTGTCACTCTCCTATGCTGTTGGGGTGCTGAGGTGCTATATGGAACTCCTATACCCCACCTTTCACAAAGCTTTAAGTCCAGAAAAACATATTGTAAAAATAATGTTAGTCTGTCTGAATTATCTTTACACCACATATTTCCATGTGACAGTTTGTGCTTAAAGCTGTTTCTTGGTGAGACACAAATGAGAACTTTGCTTGGGCAGAGCCCCGTGTGATCTGGATAAGCGGTAGAATTTCTATTGAAACTAAAGCCAGTGAGCAGGAGAGTGAAATGTGACCTTGACTTTCATATCCCATGACACAGTGAATACACATAACAACATTGTGAGTTGGTCTCTAGCTCGAGGCGTCTGTAGAATGTGAAGCACCTGCACGATAATAAAAAACATGAACAATAAATAAATAAATAAAACATTATTTGCATACCTGCTGTCTGTCGTCTGATGCTTTGCAGACAACACTAACAGCAGCTGACAGGAAGTCTTAGGACGCCGCCAAGCTGAAAGTTAATTATCTCTCTGCTCCCCGTGAGGATCTCAGCATCTAATGGGATCCATTTCAACTTTTCAGACTACACAAACGTGTTTTCAGTTGTGATGACCGGTCCTTCCACCCCAAGGTTAGCAGCGCTCAGCTATAGTCTATCTGTCCTCAGGATTGTTGTCAAAGAACACAGAAAAGAACTCAAGTGATGACTATGCATTAGATGATAACCAGAGAGAAACACCAACCATGAAAACCCCAGTGAAATCATTATAGTCATTTTTCTATTATGTGGAAGTGATCTCTCTTGCTGAGCAATGTTCACTGGTTTGGTTACTTAATTTTCTTTTGAAGGGCAGCAGGTTATAGCTGAGAATCTTGTCTGCTGTAATCACCATGTCTCTGTTGCGAACTCATATTTGATTGGCACCTCACTGGGAAAGGTCACAAGAACCCTGCAGTGCTGGTGTATTTGTGGATTCAGCTAAAGCTTTTATCTCTCAAGCAAAGTTTACTGTAATGACTTTGACCTCCGCACCTTCATACATTAGAGGGATTGAGAGACCAATCAGAAGGACTGATCAGTTATTTTCTTTTGTGTGCTGGTTTTAAAACAGTTTAGCAGCTGTGTCCCAGGTGAGCATTTGGATGATTCTGTTTTTTTTTTTTACTCTAAAGCCACATAAATATTTGTGTGCACTGGATTTTTTATTAAAGAGCTGTATGGCTCTAGGGTTGGAGCTGCAACAACATTGTTAATGCAACATAATTAATAATATAATGAGCCTGTCTTGGTTTCATGGAAACTACACATTATTGCTATGATATTATCGACATTGGAATTTACTTAGAGACTGACTGATCATCTCTTTATTAGCAGCATAGATCAGGAGCAAACTGCACACAACCACAGAGCATGGTGTCATGTTCATGTACGCACATATTTAATTATACTGCAACCTTTTGTGGTTGTGTAATTGCATCATGATTACTTTTCGTTTAGTATACTACTTAGTGAAAATCTCGGTATTAGACCTAATGTTCATCTATATTGGAAATCAAAACTAAAGATTTATGTTCAATTCTTGTTTCCTTTCTAACCTGCTGAATGGGGTATGAATATTGAATCATCTGATTCTGAAGTTATAAACATGGTTGAGCACAGACTGCTTTTAAGATGTGGGTAAGCTGCAGAAGGAAGGTGTTTCTAAAGCTATTCAGACATTCTACAAGCAGTTTTAATAGAGTATAACGTGTGCTTAATGTAATGAACAGTAAACACTATACCAGCTATGCAACAGTCATTGCGGGGATCTTAGTATGCTGATCTTAGCATCAAGCTCAAAGGAGCTACATGAGCAGAACATTGTATGTAGAACATAGTTTCTGTTTATTGATTAGTTTGGGGTAAAATTCAAAGATCATCAGTACAAATCAAATCAGTTCCTTAAATACAATACAGGTTTTAATGATGTAACCTAAATAAACTTCAAACAGGGACCAAAGCATTAAGTTCCTCTCCCAAATGGCACTCAGAAACATTAAAAATTACACAGCAGAAGATATTCCTAAAAAAAAAAACAAAAAAAAAAAAAAAAAAAGCACATTTTTATTGGGATATTGTAGTAATTTCCGCTCAGAGCTCTCGCTGACAAACACAAGCTCATAAGTCATCACGACCTTAGAAATGATTTCCACAACAGAGAAACGGAGAGTAGTTGTGTTCCCAAAGGGGAGAGAGATACAAACTCTAATGGCTGTTGGCAGCACTAACTAAAGGTGCATTTGCTTTCCCTTTGTTATTCCTCATTGTTGAATAATTAAGACATATTGTTATTTCTTGGCCACCCACTGTAATGACAGCAATAATTCATATTATGCTGATTAACTCGTTGACAGGGGGGCGTAATGCATTCCAAATGTCAGCATAAGTAAAATTATGTTAATGGCGTTTGCACAATGAGGTAAGTGTATGAGAAATCTCTGAATTAGCTTCTACAGTATAGCAGAGTTGTGCCAAGGCCACCAGAGAATGTTTGTAATGCACTAATATTTTTCTGCATCTGTATATAGTAAGCTAATTTGCAAGGTGTTTGCTCATCAGCTGCCTCCTCAGAAAGTCTGTGTATGCTGCTACACATGTGCTTGTGTGTCAGGTTGTGTTTTGTCACGTGTGTGTGCACACTGTACTCCTTCTCTAAGAGCTATTTTGGAGTGTGAGCTGCTTGATAATGGAGGTCTGTGATTACTCTTGAGCTGAGCTGACATCTTGCTGTATCTCAGCTCCGATACCTGACTTCACGCCATGGCCGGAGACATGCCACTCAACTGCAAGGGCAGGAAGTTTTTCCCAATTACCCAGCACACACTGCTCTCTGCCTGTTAGCAGGAGCAGTGACAGGGCTCCATCCCGACTTTGACGTGCTGTATCCTCTCTCTCCCTTAAACTTGATGGCAGTGTGATAGTCACACCATCATGGTCTCTACTTTTATTTCTCTTCCCATGTGTATTTTTAGACTTGCTAGCCTTGTGGCTCAAGGATTGACAATAGTACCATGTCTGTTCACCATTTTGGTTAACATATTTTGAATGACAAATATTCTTGTTATTTCCAAAGCAGGAATATTCTGGTTTGTGGTTTGTCATTGTAAACAGAATCACTTTATTTTTATAAAGGTGTTATGTTGAGCTCTGACAGTGGGTGTTTTTTTAGTTTTCTGATTAATTGAGCGCTAATCATCATGTTCATATTACATTTATATTACCACTTAAAATAATCTTTTAAGGTAACCCTAACTGGATTTTCTTTATAGCATATGTGGTCATGGTCTGCAACAGATGACTCCTTATCACAGGGTCATCACCTGAATTTGAGTCAAGAATTTCTTACCCAGTGGATTAAATTAGGCTTTTGTCAATCAAACAACAGCCTAAACTAACTTGCATTTCTTTGCATTTTAAGGAATCTATAGGGTCCATATCAGTTTAGTGCTCACTATAAATAAAAATACTATAAACTATAAATAAAGTCTTGAGTCTTGAGAAATGTTTATATAGATGAGGGAGCTATTTCAGAACCAGCTTCAATCTTGTTTTTAGCAGAACAGGAATATCCTGTCAACCACTCATACCAATTTTCCCCGAGTTTACACATTAAAGTCATTGTGATTGTGCCAGCCGTGTTGATTGTGGAATAGTTTAATTAGCCTTGGATTATGTGAGTTCAATGTCGTCCCGAAGGTAAATGAAAACCTGAAAGTCTTTTGAAATTCAGCGTGTGTAGGTGCGGCATCTGCCACGAAAGCTTATTAATCAAGTGAAAAGCTCAATTTGATATGAGAGAATTTCATTTGACCTTTTCTGGTCGTAAGTGGGTCTTGAATGATAAATTCTCATGAAAGGGCATACATCAATAGATCCCTCCGCCTGTTTGTTGCCATTGGAGATAGCGGCGGTGGCTGCAGCATATTTATGAGCCGTCGGCTGATTACACTTAAAAGTTCCTGCGTGGTCTGTGTCAGGATGCATTCAAGTTGAGCTGAGCTTTTATGCAGTTTGTATGAGGGAGAGCATATGTGAAAACACACCATGCTGATTCATTGTTTTATTTCCTGACAGAATGAGATCAGCTTTCAACTGAACTATATTTATTCATGTTAAAGATGCTTTTAACAGATTCACAATGACATTTTAGCCTTATTAAAAACATGTTTATTTGAAAAGTTGTTTTAGATGCAAACACGACAACATCTTCTTCAAGCCACACACGTCATCAAATCTCCTCTTTTGCTTTTTTAATATCTTTTCTTTCTTGATTTCTCATATTTTTTTCTGAACTGGCTTTCTGTTTTTTTTCCTACAGACATGGTTTGAAGAGACGGAGCCCATACTGAGTTGAAGATCTAGCTGTGTCAGGTATGTTATGCTGCACTGACCTCGGCTTTCTGTCCGTTTGTCAAATCGCTGCTTACTCAGGGATGTAGCCTATTTCTGCTTTGAAAATGCCTTTTGTAACATTTACACACTGTTTTTCTGAGCTTCTGTTGCTGGAGAAAAGCCAGAAGAGAGTGAGAACTGAAACAGAATCCTTGAGTAAAAGTTATTGTTGCCCCTGAGGTTCACTGCTTCCATCTAGCTTTTTAATGGGGCTCTATCACCTTTGCATTTAAGTCTCTTTTGCTACCTTTGTAATCAAATGGAATTACTAAATTAAAGACTGAGGAAAAAATAAGTTGTATAGTCTTTTCTGCTGTCAAGTATCACAATCACATGTTTCAGATGTGACTTTAATTAGATAAAGGTGAAGAAAAATGTTAAAGTTAAAAAATGAATGGTATTATTATTAACCTTTGCAAAATGATGTAAAAAATCTTTTTCAGTCTTGATGATCTTATTTGTACCTTTTGGTGAATTTATCACTCCTGGTGCGCTGTTACCTTTCGGCTCCTGTGCTGTGGGAAGAGTAATAAAGAGTCTTGCCGTGGGCTGAGCTGACAGGCTGTATTCATATTCAAATACATAGACTGTGCTCTTACAGTTCAGAGCACATCCCTGTAAAAATAGACGCATTTAAATTACATTTACGACAAATTTGACAGAGATTGCAATTTGAAAATAACTTGATCACCATGGTACTGCAGCTTGCAATTTATTACTGGTTAAGATGTAGTATTTATGGACCAGAAAGTACTTCAGTATTTTACACTTGCTGATGTTTAAACCTTTCTCACATTCTAAACAGAAAATGTGAACTATATGGTGAATCTTGGGGTTTTAAGACACAGCATAAATTACTATAAACAGCACTGACCTCCTGTAAAAATAGTCTGGTTTGCAGCAGGTGCAGTAATTGCAACACTAACAAAAGAGATAGTTAGGGACAAAGTTATAGGCAAAGGTCCTGTATTGTTAAAGCTACAATATGGAAGCTAGCACTAGCATGAGACTTGACATCAATTAAATGACACTAAGTAAGAAGCTGCAAAACCCATTAATCAAGCAGAAATCCTTCTCTGATTGGTTAGGAGGAGCCTTGTTCGCAAACTTCAAAATATCTCTGCACCACATCTCTCCACAAGATGGAGATCATCATTTTAACTAAAGAAATGTTCCAAAAACGTTGCACACTGTAGCTTTAGGAAAGCACTTGCTGCATTTTTAACTCAAAACACAATGTTGTTACTAAACCAAACATGAATCATGTGCATCAACATAGCGAAGGTTGGGTATACCAGCTGCCATAGAGGTGCCATTTCCTATTGGTCGTATGTGGTTGCTTAGATTTGGAGGATTGTTTTGTTTTGGAATGATGTGGGGTGATATGATACATGCACCATAACCCACTCTGCGTTTTGCAATCATTAGATTTCATACCCAGTGTGGACATGGTACAGGTCCCTGGTGACATTTCTATGAAATCATCAGTTCTATTTTGTTTTAGATTTTTCTTAGCTGTTTCCAAAGTTACAGCAGACATTTTAGTGTTTTCAGTCTGAGTGAAGGTATGTGCTTTGGCAGGCAAAATAATGAAACAGACCTCAAATTCAAATGGTTTACCTTCAAAGAAGGTATATTGCAATATATTGCAGTATGGACTTGCTGTAGCACACTGAAGCTAAGGCAGTTTGGAGCGTCCTTAAATAAGACATTAAATACAGTCAGCATTCTGCCTGCTCTTTCTTCCCCCTGTGTCTTTCCATGTCATTGCCCTTGCAGTGTCTGCAATAGCCCGCAGAGGAACTAGCAGTTAGCATACATATGTTAGATGCTTCATGCAAGCAGAAGTTCAAATCCCCTTGATGCGCACACTTCCTTAGCGCCACAGGGATAGACTGTGTGGAAAGGTCATCCCTCACACTGAGTAAATGAGGAAATTACCAGCTTTTGCTTCCCTTCACCGTAGTGTTTTAGTCATAGCTCAGCAATAGTGACTGCTGCTTACTCCCACTCACCTAATCACCACTCGGCATGCCAAATTAATACATGAATCATGTTACTTAATCTGCATATAATTTGCATTTTCTAGCCTTATTATATATAGCATTTTAAGTATAAAAATGATGTCATTTTTAATTGTGTTGCTAGATGTATTATGATATTTGAAGGTCTAATCACACTAAAATTCCAGTTTCTAAACCCTTTACTGAGGCAAGCCTCATTATGTTACAGTATTGTTAGTAGTAACCTAAATGAAACACAACAGGTTTTCTGTGAGGGTGGGAGTCCATCTGGTTCCAACAGATGAGACAATTTTTTTCAGTTGCTTGTTTTAAAAGTAATTTTCAAAGCTGCATCAAATCACATACTTAATGTGGTGGCTGTCATTTCCTTGCCACACACATTGCACTGTATTTAACATGAATATTAAATCTGAATGCATGGTTGATTCATGTCCAACCTCATAGTGAAATATTTAGTGAGAAGGACTGACTGTGTTGATGGGCCTCGGGGAGGAACAGTCAGTATCTCAAGGCCCAGATTAAGACCCATGGAGATGCTTCGATTTGTATATGAATATGCACATACAGTTTAAAGGAAGTAGACTTTGTAGCACTTTGTCCTGTTCCTTCATATAAAATGCACTTTCTTGAAATATTCAGTCAAGCCTTGATATAATTTTTCTAACAAGTCATAGAATCTAATTAGTTTTTCTCTCACTTGGTTAGTGAAATACTGTAGAAAGTACTTAAAGACACTGATGAATTAGAGTTAATACGCATTTTAATGAAGCAGGCTTGTGACACACATCCATTTTAAAAGAGTGTAATGTGGAGAGATAATTTAACTTCTATATGAGGCTTGTTCTCACTGAATAACATACAAGTGTCTCAGTCTTCCTGCTAGGCTTAATTGTTGTCTTAACAAGGGTTCCATGCAAAAAGCGTTTTAATTACTAAAGCATAATTTTGTAATTTATCTGTTTAGATTTGATCATTATGCTCCATTCCAACTTTCTATGAATTTCAGTAATAAATTGATCCATTTCTCACCCAGTCCATGTGGTGTTCTACCACCACAGTGACAGACTAATTGAACAGTACACTCTGGAGATCCAGCTGCAGGCGCTAGTTGTATAGCGTCATAATTTATCAAAGACACCTCAGCAGGCACTTTATCATGTCTCAAGACTGATTTCTCCATTTTTTCCCTATGAATACATTACGCCAGTGACTCGTACATCTTCCCTGGCTGTTCTTGCACGAAGTGGTCCCACACACCCTCCAAAAGACTTGCAAACACAAGGTGCACTTTGTCACGCACAGCTTCGCCCACACTGTGTTCTGCTTAAAACGGCTGTGAAGCAGTCTCAGAGGTTAACATCTCAGTTTTTCTGTGGTGGTTGCAACTCATTAGTTGATTTTTCTGATCAATCATGGTTGAATTATTGTGGGGCATTAGTAATGTAATGAATCCTGGCCTCGGGGGAAATCCATTTTGGCGCAGTAGGAGGTGAGGGACTTAGAAGTGGTGAAGGACGGTTGTATATGGGGATTGACTGGATGAAGAGTATTTAAAGGCTTAGGTAGTCAGTGAAAATAGCAATTTATAAATAAAAATAGAAGAGTTCATTGGATTTTCCCTATAAAACATCCCTTATACCACAAACAACAGCAGCCTCTGCGGTTACATTAAATAAGCTGTACTCAAACTTGTGCATTTGTTGCTGCCATCCTGCTGAATTACAGGCGGGAACACAGCAACAGACACGCACACAGATGGACTGCACAATTTTATAGCAATGATAAACCTATTAAGGCTTATTGCATGGTTGACTCACTCACTGACTGGCATTGCTTGGCATTATTCCATTCCAAAGGGTCTATTTGTGATTATGGTGTGGGAACAAACATAAGGCTTCTTAACGTGTCTTCAGATCAATGAAGTGAGTCTTTTATAAGCTTTCTAAACATCACAACGGGAAAGGGGCAATCTCTGAAGATTATTATTGTCAGATTAAATGAAACTGTGGTGGGGTTTCAATTGGTGATCAGCAAATGGCTATACAATAATGCCTCACTACTTTGAAAACAGCAGCCAGGGGACTGTAAATGTGGTTTTGATTTATAATATGTGTCTGGTTTCAAATAAGTCCTCTGTAGGAAGGTTAATTCAATCCCAGGTGGAATGTTGGTTTATATATGAATCACAGGAGCCTACCCTCAGGATTTCTCCCGCCCATTAGCTCTCTGCTGATGTACAAGATGTCAATTCATATCTAGGATCGACCAAGCTGAACATCATGCCAGGAATGAGCAGGAAATGCTAATCAGGCCTGCTTGTAACTTGTTAATTGTTGGCGGTTGCTGCATGCGGAGAGCTCTTGCATCAGTTAAACTATGAGTCATCCAGTGTCAAGTCGCTGTTACATTTCCATCAATAGCCCAATGAGGCAACCAGGTCAGGACCCAAGTAGACATTACAGTAAGCAGTTATGAAATTTTTATTATCCTCATTAAGGATACGTTAGGTACGATTAAGGAAGCTTAAATGTACTTAACATACATACTTTTCATTTTTCATTTTTCAGATGTGTAAAATAGTTTTGTTAGGGCTGCAAGATTTGGTTAAAAAGTCATTGCAGTTATTGTGGTGAATATTGTTATTGGGATGCAATAAATAATAATAATAATAAAAATATGCATACATTAATAATTTAATATGATTGATAGAGTAAATGCAAATAAAACCTAAATAGATGTTAAATTTAACTTAAGTTTAACAAAGTAAAGGCTATGTTGCTAGTATTTTATGTTGCTACTGTATATATGTTTGCTTTTGTAAAAAAAGTTGCTAAGTATAGCGACACTGGAGCTAAATCAACAACACTGAACAGTAGAAGGTCATGTGACAACACACACTGCTGCCTAACCCGATATAGACTAATCATGTCTTTATTAGCGACGTAATAAACGAGCAAACTCCACACAAACACAGAACAGATTGTCATGTTCACACGCGTAAATATTAAATTAAATCACAGCCTTTTTGCAATTATATAATTGCACTGGCTGACATCGCTTTTGTGATTGAAATTAGGTTAATCGTGCAGCAGATTTTGTATTTATTTCTGGACATGTAATGTTTTTCAAGAACTTTAAAGAACATTTCTTTATTCAACAATACAACGTTTATTTTACTACCATGTCCGTTGGGCAATGTTACATCAAATATAAGGAGTATAGATTCTGAACCAAGCTGGAGAATCTGTATCTGTACTTATCAAGGCATAAAAGTTTAGTCCATCTGAACTTGTGTAAGTGAAAGAGTGTAATATTAAAAGCCTGTGAACATGGAAAAACAACTGGGGCAAATCAGAAAAAGACTGAGTTTATCATCTTTAGCAGCAGTGTACAAAACATTAGGCTATTGCCGTCTTGATATCCCTGACCGCTGTGTTTACTGGTTAAAATGATAAACAAGTGGGAGGTCCTTTCATTGATCTCTAAAGAACATTAATTACATTATTCAATAATGTGAAATTGCTATAGTGCTCTCTGTAGCCAATGTCTGTACTTAACAAAAAATAGTTTATAAGGGAAGATGGTCCACTCTGCGATACTGCTATGCATCCACAAGTGGCTGGTGTTACTGTAGTTCCAGCAACTCCAAGGGAGTGATACAGCTTCAGTCAGGAAGTTGTTGTTCTTTGTCTTATCATACAAAACATTTAATTCTATAAACTTAATCATTTTAAACCAGGACCTCTGTTTTGTTCAAGAAATTCAGATTAAGTGAGCTATAGCTGTTATGTCAGTGTGTGAAAAACATTTTGACTTCTCTAATGAAAAGTCTTCTCAGTCTAACAAAATGCCAAGGTTGTGCAGTATATACTGATATATACTGTAACTGTATAGTGTAGTGTATTGGCATTATTGATACCACTTACTGGTGTGCATGTATCTTATTTGTCTACTCTTAATCTGTGGATGAAAACTGCATAGCAGTATATTTGCAAATCACTGACCTACGGAGGTGGAGGCAAAGCTTATTTTTTTAGTTGAATGTCAAACATTTTATTTCCTAGAATGCATAGCATACACAAGAAGGCAGGAGGTTGAGGAGTACTGGGCAACACAGAAAACCTTGTTGTTGTAGTGTGTACATGCAGGTCTGTCTTTAGTGTTTGGTCTTTTATTGCCACTCCTACATAGCTATTCATATTCTTTCACCTCAGTCTGAGCAGGATAAACAAATCAAAATGGGGCCTTACGAGTATCAATCAGCGAGTCTGAACTTAACCTATCTGTGTGGAGGCAGCAGCTACATCCACTCTTAGGTTTTATAGATGCAACATTTAACCTTTCACCATAAAACCAGGACTGTAAAATGAGCTGATTCCCCTAGAGGTCACATCATGGTCACTTCCTGTTTGCAAGGTTAATATCTGTGCCACAGGCAGCTAATAGTGTTTACACTGTCCTCTGAACATAACGCAGCACAGTGTTTGAGTACTGCTTTGTTTTCTGTCCAGTGGTAAGGCCTAGCCACTTGAGCAGAGAGCTTTGCCGGTCTTTGCCAGTCAGAGCATCTCTTGACAAATGAAGGTTTCATTTAAAGTGAAGGTCGCAAGCTGCTTTTGTTTTGAAATTGGTGGAGTGAATCCCCTTCTCTCCAAGTTCTATTTTTCTTTGCTACTAATTCAAAGTTTTTGGCTGACACATCCTTGTGAGGAGCCCATCAGCGGTCAACAGCATGAGCTGTCTGCACTTTGAAGCACTTCAGCTTTGTTGGAATATAACGGTTCTCCTGTCACTTGTAAACATTTTGACATGAAAAGAAATAGAATAAAATAGAAGAGCGGTTTTGTGTCTTTGTTTTCCTCCTCATTCCCTGGGCCTAAAGGTGTCAGTATGATTCAGCCCTTCCCAACACAACATGGACAAGGTGGTTGGTAGTTTTATGGGTCAACCAAACTGGTTTTCCACAACTGAAATTATTTGATTGCCATATAGTGCTGTCAAATAGTGCTACTACATATAGTAGCAGAAGCATAAGTCGTAAAACATGTCTCCTAAAAAATATAAAAAGTTACATAGTGTTGTATGAAATAATCATAAACAAATTAATCATTTTCATTGGTTCATCCATTTATCCAGTTTGTGCCATCATCATTTGAAAAGGGTTCAGCAACAAATCAAATATGAATCACACACAAACACCACCACCAATATGAAGAGAAGATTGTGGCAGATGTTAAACCAACAGCAGCAAACTCCTTTAATTCAGAATGCTTTTGCCAGTGCTTGTGTCTATAAAGAAATGAGTAAATGCTGTGACAAACTGATGGAGGCAGTGGCGGACATGATGCCAGTGGCCCACCCCTTTATTCCACACCATGTTTTACTAACCCAAGTGCTTCATTAGTCTGTCCATCATATACCCCAACAAGTATTTACCTCATTGCCTTTAAATTGGTTATTGATTGTAAGTGTCTGAGGATCATTCCTAAGTATTTGGTTGATCACCTGACATTTTCCCTAACACCACTGTCAAGTTAAATTTATCCATTTACAAACACTTTTGTCCAGAATCCTCAAGTACCTTAAGCCACATGGCCATGGTATCTGCTGTTGAAGCTCCCTGGTGTGTTGTTTTGGTGACTTTGTAGTGAATTAAATATTCTAATCAATGCTAAAAAAAACATTGATTTTAATCCATGACCTTTTCTTTAAGTGCTCAACAAAGGACTTTAAGATTAAAAACACTGTACATTGTTTGTTCCATTCAAGGTTGTTGTATTGTGGGTTTAAATGAACCCTCAGGGGCCACTCGCTTGGCTTTCTAGCATACATACAATATGCTCATGAGTGGTTTACACACATGAGCAGAGAATCTGGCGGTTGACCGTTGACGACAAGGTATCAAGGCAAAAGCTCTCATGTTTTTTCAAAGAGAAATGTAGGTGCAGCTTCCCTCAGTAAACAGCCAGCGTATTTTTCATTCTCTGCTCCTCTTGCATTGTAAGTCTCCTTTACCCGCTTCTGCTTTGACTGTTTACCCCCTGCTTCTCCCTACACTTTCCGTTTCTTGGAGGTGTTTTCACACACACAGACACACACACACACACACACACACACACAGAGCAGCAGCAGCAGCACACACTATCTCTGTGGACTGTGTGTTTGATGTTTAAAATGAGCCAGTGGGTGTCAGCTGTGAGGCTTTCTCCTCACCCAAATCCTTTAGTCTTTTGTGTATTCTGTGAGTGATTGCATACTCTCAGCCATGCATGACTTTGATAAAGCTAAACTGTGTGCAGATGAATAGGCCCTCCCTCCACATACTGACAGTACACTTCATAAGGGGGCTTTTATGCACTGCAATGCCTTTGCTCCAATGTGGGCGCTCGGACTTTGGGACAATAGTGTTTTGATGCTGCATAAAATTAGAACCAAGTTCAAAAAGCTGATTTTTCAATGGTCATTTATCACATCCGCCTTTATCAACTCGGCCATTTTTCATTCTTCCCTTTTTTTGGAAGAATAAAGCAGAGTGAGAAGGAAAGCTTCACAAAAATAAGGTAGGGTGAATCACAAAGAAAGAAAAGATGCCTGCGTGTGTGTTTGCATCATTTTCCCTCATGTTGGTTTGTGCATTTCAGTTTCAACGCTCTCTCTTTAAACACGTTGACATTCACTTTTACATTCTGGGACATTTCTGTTCTGCTGCTTCAATTAAATTAGAAGAGACAGGCTAAATTTTCAAAGTCCTGCCCAAAACTGTTTCTCTGGTCGTAAGCACTCTGCCACACGTGGTTATTCTCCACTCTTATCCGTGGGAGTGCAGGCTTTGTAGCTGTCTCTTGTGGCTTGAAGTGAGCTGCATAGCATACTAAGTACATTGTGTTGGTGGTATATTATGTAAAAGTAATTCTAGGGCCAATTTCAGTGTAAAGGGGCAATGCTGTGGCACATCTGTGGGCTGTGTTAAATATGTGTATGTACTCTTTGAGTTGAAGTGACACTTTTTCTTGTAATAATTTCAATGCAAACTGAAAAAAAACTAGAGTTTGCTCTTCAGACCATGGATTATCCACTTTTGAGTTGGCCTCTCAGGCTTGTATTGGTCCACCGTATGGTATATAGCTGACATTTTTAGCAATAGGTTATGTGGATGTTGACCTACTCTGCTCTGGCCTGAGAGCTGACACTTAACTGTGAGTTATCATTGTGACAGATACACAAACAAAGGTTCAGTCTGCAAAACCAATACAGTTATTTTATGTCAAGTGTTTTTTTAAAATCTTTTTTACACAATATCTGCTCAGTGTATTAATATGTACTTAGGAAACAAGGTTGCTCAGATTAACCATTACTCAGGTCATCAGTGAACATGTTTACATGTACTGTACTGACCTGGTTTCTGTAAATTTGTGTACAAATCAGCAGCTTAGAAATCCAGTTTCTCCTCTAATTTGAAGGCACTTTTATTTAATTTTCTTCTTACTGTGTGTGTCAGAGCTGAGTTAAACAAATATGCAGTGGAAACCACATCATTTTCACTCATACAACTTTGTTACTTTTTTGTTTTTGGACTGGTTTCAAATACAGGCACCGCTCTGTGTAACGATCTCTCCTTTCGTCCTGCCGCTCCACTGTTTTTCCCTGCCTGCAGCTCTTTGTCCTGCACATGTGCACTTGTAAAAAGCAGATTAGAGCCACAGTTCCGCACATACAGGGCAGAGAAAGCAATATTCTCCGGGGCGGAAGCTGCCCTGAGAAATCAGGTTTCTCTAAACCCATAATCCTGATTACGGGAACCAGGTTTCTAGTTACATGACAGAAACCAGCTACTGGCAGAAGACGACTGCAACTGTGTAACTAAGTGCATATAAATGCAGTATTGCCATGGATGCAACAATGCATTCAACATGTAATGTTGTTGCAATAATGACAACTACATGTGCATACACATATTCATAGTATATGTAGAACATCAGTATTTTCAACTCAGACAGCAGTTGGGCTGAGTGATATAACCGGCACTTCATAGATGGACGGGTGCTTAATTCACCTCAGAATAAAACTCACTTACCACAGTTATATTTGCCTCCTTCACAATAGCTCAACCTGCTTGAGGAAAAAAGCACATATATCATTCACAGAATGCTGTTTCCTGTGTGTAGCACTATGTTGCAGGAAGGCAGTCATTTGTTTTGCATTTGCGAACAGCTGGAATGGAGAGGAGTTCAAGGACTCAACAAGGGCTCCGGTCCCTTATGCCCCCCCCACAGAGACAGTGATGACTCTCCTCCCACCCCTGCACATCCACATACCTGCCTGCTTCCTTTTCTCTAGTTTGACACTGAGCAATGAGGCTCAGTCTGACCTTGCAGTGACTTGCAAATGTGCACCTAGCCACTGCCCTCACAGCTACAGAAATAGAAATGACTCCAGCTGATGGACCGACAGACGCAGCCTCACATGCACATCCAGTCATGCGCCAACACACACACACAAAGAGTACATCTGCAGTGGGATGCTGATTCTGAGTCCCCTATCTCCCCATGGGAGCACCCTATCATCACAAGGTCTAGCAGTCAACATAACCCCTAGACAGCTCTGCCGTTCAGCCAGCACTCCCTCCTCCCCCCGTCACACCTTCAGAATAATAAGTGTCTGCAGTAGTCACACCATGGCACCATGTGGCCCACTCAGTCATCAGTGGTGTAACCCCCGCCCCTGCTCGCAGGCAAGGCCAATTTACAATCTGCCTGCCTCAACGTTGCCTCCCAGCTGTCTGCGACACTGCCACGTTTGCGCTGTTGTTTATTTATGACCCCTGGCCCTTCAATGAAGGGCATTATGAAAGGGATTACACAGCCAAACGGTTTGGCTCAGACCCCACTGTCATTACTCACAGCTTGTCTGGGAAGCCAGGGGAGGATTCAAGACAGAGAGTGAGAGATTATCAAGGTGCTGGACTGTTTGATCACTCCTTAAAAAAAGAAAGTATATGCTCTTGCTGGGTGAAGAGCTTAGTCTTTAAGGGACGACTGAAAATGCGCACTGCGGTGGGGGCTTCCATCCACGAAGGCAGCTGTAATTGAAGTGGAAATGACAAAAGGGATTCAGGAGCCCCAGCTGTCAGGAAGGAGTGAAAGAAAGAAGTTAGAGGAGCCAATGTGTAAAGGAGGAAGAGGAAAGACGGTGATGCAGTGAGGTCTGAGCTTTTCCCACCTTGGCCATTCACCTTAACATTATACAATAGCGCATGGAAAGCAGCAAACCTGATGCACAGACAGGTGAGACTCAAAACTTCATATAGACATTTCTTCAGCTTGCAGTGAAGAAGCTAATAGCAGAAAGATGCAGACTTCAGCTATATCCCTAATACTTTCCATGGTGTTCTTGTTTGAGAAATGTGTGTGACTTTGAGCTTTTCAAACATATTTCAACACCTGCTGGGTGAGTAAGAAAAAATGGTCTGTAAGATTGGAAAGAATTCTGCCCCTTTTGAAAAGTTGACATTTTAGAAATACAAGGTCTCCACAAAACAAGACTACCTCGGACATGTTGGCAGGCTTTCAGTTGAGCTCCTCTCATGTGCACACACATGCACAATTTGGTATAGCAATAAAAATAAAGCCAGCAAGGTGTTAAATGGTTGCTGTTGTTAATTCGGGCGGGTGTCCAACTGCCTGACAGCGTAGTGAGTACAGCAAAATCTGGAAATGAGTTTTTGAGCCACGTCCAGCAGCAGCAGGTGGACAGTGTTGTAAGACACAAAACAAGCTGTCAAAACTAGAACAAACTCTGTATAGTTTGGACTATACTGATATTCAGCTTTGATATGAACCCACCAGGAGAAAAACTGATGTACATGCAGAGATTAGAGAGATCAGAGAGCTGTTAAAGGTAGCACACTGCACCGTGTGTGTGTGTGTGTGTGTGTGTGGGCAGCTGTGATGCGTCCTAGCAGTAGATGGGTGTGTGCAGTCCAGTAACAACACAGAGTCAATTTAAGGACGTGGACAGCCTTTTTAAAGCTACGTGCTGGAATGCAGACTTGCTCTCCTAGCCTGTGGCTGGCGGATGCTTCAGTGATCTAGACTGCTTGTATCCCTGTGCTAGGTTACCATGGGACTCCTTCGCTGGCGGCAAGCTCAAGGACATAGCTCAGAATCAAAGCATGCAGCAGAGCTGTGGAGGATCCCCTACCTCTCTCCATGCTCCCTTCTCCTCTTCTTTTGACTCACAAAATTCCACCTCAAAAAGTTGAATTCGTAGACTGCAATCGACAATGGGAACTGACATTGTCTCTGCCTCTCACTGTTCCTACGATAGATGGATGCATCCACATGTTTTGAACTTTTTGCCAACCGTATTATGTTTAACAATGAGGAAGGTTAATGCAGATGGTGACATTTAATAAACTGAATGCTTTTCTACTGGCATTTTCTGATTGGAGATATGCATTCATTCTTCTGTAATTGGATGAATTAGATGTAATGAGGCGTCATTTCACAAGAAAATAAATGCGGCCACTTCACTGCAGGGCGCCTTAATGCCACATCAGACCCGATAACACTTATGAAATATACATGGCAGACAGGGAAGATGAATAGATCTGCTTGTAAACTGTGGCTCTGCATGTATGATGTGTTTGTGGACAGCGGCTGTCTGGCAGAGATGCTCTGCCACTGGTTTGGACGTGGAATATTTACAGAGGACCAGTTTGGAGACGTGATAGCAATCTCAACATAAGTCTGGGAAGAGAGGCTGATAAAGAAAAGTACGCTGTAAATATTTTTTCAGATAGCTTTCGAAAGTACTGTTAGTCCAAAAAATAAAAGTAATGTAATTTTCGAGCCATAAATTCTTTTCATGGCTCTCTAGCTGGCTATCCATTACTTAGGCATAATTAACAAGCATTCAGATATTATTTCTCCATAAAGCTACAGCAAAACACATCTTTGAACTTGGAGTGTAAATGTGTTGAAATTTTTGTCATGAACAAATCCGCCTGAAGGCTTTTGGTAAAGATATTTACCCAAAAATAACCAGCTGATCATATTAGAATCTGATGATGTAAGTGGTTAAAAAGAATGTGTAATTATCAGCCTATTTAAAATGTAATTAAAAATGTAATACAGAAATGCTGTAAAATATTCAGTAATAGTTCATGCGTTTATCACTTCAGCTGTAAGCCCCTTCTTCTAAGAGGGTTATTGTGCATGAAATGAGAGGAGGGAGTAAAATAAGCCTGGGTGAGAATGATCTGCCGTACAGTGTAATGACCTGTTGTCCTGCATGCTGGCTCCGCAGGAGATGCTTCACGCACGTATAATGTACAGTGCTTTACATGCTCGACCATGTAAGCCTTTAATGACGAAGGCACTAAGGAAAGTTCACAAAGTAATTGATTTTCTCTGTACGCCATGCAACATCATAACGTGATACAGATATGTTCTGGTTGTATAATATGTAAATATTTTACAGTCCCGACCAAAATGCAAAACAATTTAAATATTATTATTAATATTATATTCTGATAAAATAATGGTCATATGAAAATGTTTTAATATCTAACTAAAATCACATTCACTTACTGTTTGCAACCAGAAAAACAATGTTTACCTTTTACTAGACTGTGTGCATGTGTGTCGGTGTCCTTTCACCTTTATGTAGCCCAACACCTGAGCACATAGCAAAGACCAGAGGCAACAGCCAGCTAGAGTTTATCTTCTGTGCCTTTATGAGAAGAAATAACTCTCCACACCAGGAGGTGGCGGTAGTGTGTATTTGTCATTCAAAAAGTGAAAAGTGGAAGACTTCTAACTGACGATGTACAACACACAAATTTTCACAACCCTCTTCTTCCAACAGATGGTTTATAGGTACTACTCAAGAATATGTTTAAGTTAGCGTTGTCAGCCTCTAGACAGCCAGCCCGAGCGGTTTCACTCATCTATGGTGTCTGCTGCCGATTCAGGGCAAACAGCTGAAACCCTGACAACAGCAGCCCTACTAGTCCCAGCGATATGGGACACACTGCAAAACAAGGGCAAAGGTGTCATGGGCTATAGACAGTGCAGCTGTCAGCCTGATTCGTGGCAAAGAAACAATGTCGGCCCTCGTTGTGTTGTGTTGTTGGTATTAATAATGAAGTTGCATTTGCATGTACACATTTAGCATATACATGCTGTTTAATGGGCTGCATCTGAGCAGTTGATTAGCTATCTGGCCTTTAATCAAGCCTGTGATAAAATGCTGATGACTCTCCTTTATGCAAAGATTTGATTGGCAGACACTGTATGTTTCCTGCAGCAGACAAAGTAAAGAAATTTAATAGGCTGGACTTTATAGATAAGATTACATTTCTGAAAATGTAGCTTCAGATAAGAATTTTGTAAAATATTCCTGACTAAATGAGCAATTAGTTAAAGTACAAAAAAAGCTATGTGTGTGATATGAGAGACATTTGTGCCCCCAAAATTATTAACCATATGTCAATGCTTTTAAAATCTAAAAAGAAAAATGTGCTGGATGTTATGTAGTTGCTGATCTGCCAGTTAATAAATATATTCAGTCAGTAAAAGGGAATAAGTTTGAATTTAACTGGACATGCACAAGGACATCACATGAAATGATTCTGTTTATTTTCTTAAGCCCTGCAGTTAGACTCTGAAAACTCGTTGCCATGAAACCAACACTTGGCTGCATTCAGTCTTGCTTCAGACAGGAGCGGCAGACATGCTGACACCATAAGCATTCTTGCTATTCCAAATCAATCAACAGAGGATGTGCTGGTAAGTAACCTAGGCAACAAAATTAATTACATTTCCACTGTAACATCAACCTGACATCTAAATAGTTCAGCTCTGGTAGATGCATCAGGTGTGTGCATTTGATTGGAATAGGAGCTGGTGCGGACTTGTCTATGTTTGGTGCACATTTTTTCCTACTCAAGTAAATTGGGCTGAGAAGAGCAGAGAGAAAAACACAATGTAAAATAATTTCTGAAAATGTGTGTACACAATCAGAAGAAGATTGAGAAAATTGATTTTCAGCCTTTTAAAATGGTAACCGCCATCTGTGTTTTCACTTTAAAGTGATGTGATTCATCATATGTAAGAAATTGGTTTCTGAACTTCAGCTGGCAGGACAGAGGACAGTATATGGACCCTGGAGGACGAGGGGGATGAAGGCCATTAGCTCTTTTTTCTTGTTGTTTGAGGGTTTAGCAGCAGAAACAATGTTGATCACTGCAAATACACTACTGATAAAGAGGTCTGACATAAACAGGTATATATGTATTTTAGGCATTTATTACAATTCACACTTTTTTATGCACTTGCAGAATAATTTAATTTCACCTCATCAACCTGTCCATAAAGACATTTGCTTAATATACACTATGTAGTTAGCATAAGATGGATTAGTGTTTCATGTGTGTTACTTGGCACCAAAAACAAATTCATTAAGTCATTTACTGCAAGAGCTTTATTCATTAAACGTCTCATTTCACTCCATACACAGGGTCAACATTGTCTTTCAAGTAATCCAGCAGCACCAGGGCTCACACTCACTAGCTTTAACTATTCATTTATAAGTCAGAAGCAAGCACGCTGCAGCAGTCAGTGGTGTAAAACAACACACACACTCACACCTACATATTATCTGTCTGCTACAGGCTGGTAAAATATCCTCACGTTTTTGCATTATGTTTGCATTCGTGCACAAAACTGACACACATCTGTCCACTTGGTGAAATTACAGACACAAGGGAAAGAGCACGCGTGTGATGAAGCCTTTTGTCTGAGTAAGGCTGTAAATCACAGGAGATCAGGAGTGCATTTAGCCCCGCGCTACATCTCAGCAGCAAGCTCTCAACTTCTGCTGGATTTAGTTTTCCTTCTTTATGTGCTGGTAAACAGACGGCAGTGGCACCCTCACAGGGAATAGGGAGGCTGCTGCGCCACAACAGGAGATCATAAAACCCCTAAATGTGTGTCACGGGGGACTGTTGGGTTTACAAAAGAAATTTTATTGGCCGAGGTCAAAGACTTTTGTATTTCTGTTCACTCTGCTTCAAATCCCTCTTGACATTACCAGAAAGAAATCTACTTCTTGATGTTTCTCTTCCTCCAGAGCATCTTCCATCAGTGTGATATTTCCTTTTCCTAACACACACTTCTGTCTTTCCATTCCTCAGTGATTCACGTCATAATTCCCATTGTGCAAATGATACATCTCTAGTAAGGAATCAGTGAGTTTAGCTTCGGGAGCATTGTAATCGTAGGGTGTTGTGTGTAACCTCAGAACCTCACACTCCACACGTCCCTGCTGTTTAAAAGCAGGAGCAAATAGAAATTAATTACAGTGGCTCTAATTCATTTTGATTGTATGTTTTTGCTGCACAACAGGAGAAATTTAATATTTCTATGCTTCTTCTAAAGCTCATTTTAGTAGTAATACAAACACACCTGTATGAAAATGAAAAATATATATTCAACATATGCAAAATTACACAAAACCTCTCTCGTTCTCTCCCCTTTGATTCCTTTGAACTTTGATGGCAGTAGCGTGTGTGTGTGTGTGTGTGTGTGTGTGTGTGTGTGCGTGCGTGTGTGTGAGACGAAGGCTCTGTCACCCCAACATGGCGAGCCGTACCTCTCACATATTCCCTTTGATGCCACCAATATGTCGGCGTTGGTCCAAAACCCCGATGCAGCCGCACGTTCAAAGAGCAGTCAAACATCCTGTGCAGCACCTCAGCAGCTAATGAGCCAAACACACTCTAGGATCTACACGTCTGATCTGTTGCACAGTGTTGAGGTTTGAGAAGAAACTCAAGCTTGTGGCCAGGTTTATGATCATTTTGAGTCACTTCTTTTTATCTGAATTTCTATTATTATACAGCTTTCTAAAAGTATTTAGTAATTTCATAAAAAAGTCAGAAGGACAAAGTAATTAAGGCTTTTGGTGTCACTGATCAAGTTCAAAATCCTTCCATTAAAAACATTTGTATTTGTTTTCAGCCAAAGCACAAGAAGAATAAAGCCAGTTTAACTTGAAACACTAAAATATGGGAGATTAAATATTTTTTGAGCAATTCTGTTTTTATCTTCTTTTTACTGTTCTTTATCTTTTATCCTCCACCAACTCACGTGTGTTTATCCTGAGCTGATGGTAGGACGAGGAATGAATGGCATCATTCTGACCCTTGCTGTTGTGAGGGGTCTTGTGGTAACTGTCAGTATGCACACATTACGATGGATACAGCATTGTTTACTAACAGCAACAGGGAGTAGCTGTGTTATTAGCTTTATAAAACAGGCCTGCTACCAGGAGAAAGACCTGAAATTCATCAAGGAACCTGAGGAGACATGCGACCTGGAGTGGCGCACTGAGAAAAATTAAAAAACTTTGATGGTCCTGCCATAATTATGGAAAATGTAAGATCTCTTCCTAATAAAATGGATGAGAACCCTGCCCTGACTCGTAGTTGGAAGACTGTTGGGCGGTGATGGGCTGCTAAACCTGTGCTATGTGGAGAATCACTCCTGCAAGTCTTTCTTCCTTCCTCCCAGCAAACTCAAGTGACCCAGATAATTCCCAGACAGCGAAATTGCTGTTTACCGAACAATGGAGGACATCGAAGGAATGTTGTTCTTGTTTCTCAGTATGTTTTTTTTTTTTGTCACAGCAAGGAGACACATTTTGTTACACAAGAGAGTGAAGGCAGTAAGATGAAAGACTGCTGAAGTTTAGGAAATACTTCAGAGTCCAGATGAGACAGCTGTGGTTGCAGTAGTCAGTAGTGTTGTCAGGACATCTTTTGGCATCACCTCAGCTCGCTTGGCCGGCAGTGCTGCATCATCGCCTATCATCATTGCTTGCTTTGTACCTGACTTTTAAGTCTCTTTGGATAAAAGTATCTGCCAAATGACTAAATGTAAGGTAGCCCACATCTAGATGCTCACTTGAGTAGTAGACTGATTTGCATGATTGCTTAAGCACAGCTTAAGGCACCTGTGAATTTGGTGTGACTGCTGCCTCTCCCTTTGAACTCTTTTCCTGTTATCTACTGTTCTAACTGCTCTGTGGCACTTGAATTTCTCCTCCTGAGATCAATGAAGTGTTATTAAAAACCCTGTAATGACTTGTTGATATTTAAGAGCCAACTGTGACAAAAGTCAGTACTCCATCCATTAATTAGATCCCATATCTTTGTTTTTTTTAATATGTTGTATGCCAGCCTTTACTGCTGATGACAGGTCATCCTCCTGGGCACGGATGATACCAGCCTTGTACCAGTCTATGGAGAGTTGTTCTGCCATCCTTCATTCTCTTTTTTTATTTCTGCTGCTCTTTGCTGGAGGGTTGTTGCTCTGCCTTAAGACTTCAGATACTCCAAAGGTGTTTTATTCGATTCAAGTCAGGGGACAAATTGACCAGGTGATAGTTTTCACTTTTTTATCTTTAAATACTCTGTTGTAGTTTTTGCAGTGTGGAACATAGCCACGTTGTTATGATCTGAATTAATGTGCTGCCTTTATTCATCAGGCTTCTTTGCTGTTATCTATAGTGATACAGATACAGATAATCCTTGTGCAAACTCAGAAGCACCTAGTGAATCATTTTTCAAGTTTTGATCCAGATGGATAGTACCCTTAACATGATTTTAGTTTCGTAATTTCTGATGTACCTCAGCACTGTTCAGTATCTCATATCATATCTGAGTCTGGGCTCTGTGCTATAGGTGTGTGGATAGAGAACATGAAGCCAACCTGCTCTGGAGCTGACCTGCACTCAACCTGAAACAATCTCACTAGTGTTTGATTTAGTGGAGAGTTATAATGCAGTTGGGTCTAACTGCAGTTTCCCAGTGCCATAATATGTGCTATAATAAATTTCTTGGGGAAACAATGCACTGTAGACACTGAAAAGCCAAGTAAGAACTAGTGTGAAAGCCAACTCTTATTGAAAAGCAAAATGTAATATAGCTTTCTACTTTATTAGCTCCTACAAATGTCAGTGCACTGCTCTGCAGTGACACCTGGCCTATTTGGGATGAACCCCACTGCCTGCAGGAAAATTCCTTCCATACACAAAAGCTTCATGAAGCAACATAGTTCGCAGGACAATGACTGTTGGTTTTTGCAGCTAAAACACTGACTAGCTTTGCTTCTACAAAAATATCAGAAATAATTGGCCATTAGTGTATCTGTGGGAAAAGAACATAATGAAACACTACTATTGTTTATCTGCACATTGGTGTACATTTTTCCATATCTGTGTCTGTGTATGCTTGAGGAAGTAGCATTAGAGAGTGACATGCAGAGTCATTACTACACAGCAGGTTACTGACAGGGCATTAGCTTCTCCGGCACCAGAGCCTGCCAAATTGTGCTCATTATGGCGTCTCAGTTCAGATCCAGGCGTGATTTGCTTGCCTTTGCGTGCCTCCTGGTTACTGTTGACAAATGAAGAATCGTCTGAACAAATGTCATTAAGGGAAAAGACAAACTTAGAAAGGAGCTTAGACCTGTAAGAAATCTGTAGGCAGTAAATATTGACAAAGTACAGCAGCAGCACTGCTGATACGTTTGATTGTGACCAGCAGTTTGCCTTTGTTCGCTTTCATTTAAATGTGACTCACTGCATCAGTGTTGAACACTGCACAGCAGGGTCATAGCATTATATAAACTCTGATTTCAGCCTGCAGTTTCTGTAATTAAGCTATAACGTTTTATTTAATGTATAGTCGAATTGTGTCAAGATGGTGACAGTGTGTAAAAGGCTTTACTTTATAATATAAAAGTGAGACCAGAGTTCTCATCAAGTTTTTGGGCCCTGATCATGATCTGAATCTGCAGATATTAAGTCCAATTTGATACTTACATGCTTAAACATCTATGTTAGTATTTGATATGGCTGTATCGGTATCTATATATATCTATATCTCTGTATATTAAAGAATTAAGCTTTTCATTCAGAGATGGCACACCTGAAGTTTGCCATGACAACAATGACACGAGTTACCATTAAAATTAATATATATTAATATATCTACTTATTTTAGGCCTAACACTATGCTCTTTGAATGGCATCTGTGGAAAATCATATTTTAACAAGCAAGATAAAGCTTAGATTTATGAGTTATTATTTAAATTTTAAAATATAAATGTTTTTGGCATCATCTCTGCTAACAAGCTGCTAACAGTAATCTAACCTCTAATAACCCTTTCATTGTTGTCGTCCACATCTCTGGACAGTTTGGATTGATGATGTAGATCTTTCAAAACTAGTTGTGGTTAACATCAGCAGATCTGGAACAATATTATAACAGTAACTTTTTGATTTCTGACACTGTACTGGCCAACAGTGATAGTCATTCACAATTTAAAATAAATAAATAAAGCAGCCACATAAAAATATTTCTAGCTTGACACACAAGGAGTGTGTCCTGTGTCCATAGAGTAAATTTCAAGTCCCATTGTTATTAATAAAATAGTTAGCAGGACATGCTTATGTTTGTAGCTTATGTTGGAACAGAAAAACACAATCCATTCCTTACACTAAAAATACCAGCTCCCCCACAAACTCTTAATACTGCCTTATACCGCATACATCTTTGGAGAAGAGGTTTAGCAAATGGTTACCTATTAACATAATATGCTCCAAATTTAAACTTTGTAGTTCAGTAGCATGAGTCTAGAGGATTAAATAAAAAGCTACGAGACCGTGGGAGAGAAGAACGATGCTATACTGGGATGAAAATGAGACATATTGAGTTGATACCAAGGTGAAGTGACTCACCTGTTTTATTTTCCACTACATCACAGTGTCTGTAGCAACAATAAAGCAGAGCTGACAGCTTTCACTAACTGGGAAGTCAAACCAAAAGAGAGCTCTGACCTCAGGCTGTGTCTCACGTGGATTAACTGTGATTTCCTGCAGAGCATCCGACTTTAGAGAAATATATATTCCCTACTGCTCCCCTCAAGCTACTGTCACAGCGGAGCATATACAAAAGTACAGGTGTGTTTTTATGAATCCCAGATATAGTGCTGTTGAAAGGTTGTGTTAAGGTCTGCTGTATTCAAAACCCTGAAGTGAAGATGCAGAAGTATAATCAGCAAAATATACTTAAAGTGTAAAAGTAGAAGTATTCGTAGTTCAGTGAAATTCCCTGTGTCTGACGTTATTTCTGATGATGATGTTATTTCCAACTTCACTATCTGGTTGAGGATGGAGCTAATTTAGCTGCCTTATACAGTTTAATGAGTGGATCTCAGTAAAAGGATTGAGTCCTTCCACAGAGTCCCTAGAAAAATATGAAGGGTCATCATGTAATTATAAGCAGAAAAGAGATTTTGAGGAGAAATCGCTCTTCGGTGGAACTTCTAAGAGCTTATTCATGCTTCATGCAGAAAGTGGCGCAGAGCACTGGGTGCGTCCCAGCGACACCACTGTAGATGTGCGCAGGGCTCATGCTGGCCTGGCACATACCTCTTGATTTGTACTTCCTTCCAAACTTCCTTTCAACATGCACCATTTATTACGCATCCAACATATATACTGTACATATATGCCAAAAACATAAAATCAAACAATCCAACCAGTAAAGTATTGACAAAAAACTGTATTGTCCTGGCTTTACTTGATTTCTAGTTCTACAGCAGCCTCCTGCCTGCAGTGCTACAGTGTCAGAGAATAACATCAGAACTAGAGCAGAGCCATTTCTGAGAAATGATGTGTTTCCAGGCCAACACAGTATACACTGTATAATTATAGACATTTGTGATTATCCTGTGTCTAATTGGTTAGAAACTAGTGACTTAACCTTTAACAGTGTGTTAAACATGTGAACATAAAGATTTTTACATGCTCATGTATTTAATGTAAAATATTACAAAATATCAATACATTTTAATAAACTGAATATAGCCAATTAAAAGCATAATATTTCTGGCTGAAAGCTAGTGAAGTTAGTTCATGAAAAAGAAATACTCAAGGAAAGTGTATGAAAATAAAAGATGCTAAATGTAGCAAACTTTGGAGTGCTACCCCACAGTGTGCCTTCCCTCTCATTGGTTGGTATAGCACTTTGTTGATACCCAACACATTAAATTAGAAATATTCAAAGACAGGAGAATTTTTGAGAGATTAGCCTCATCTCTGTCTCACCCTCTCTCACTCTCAGCTATATACTTCTATCATGTAATTAAATCTAATTGCACATTCAAGCAGTACAGCTTGATGGGTCTTTCTAATTGGTCCCACATTAGAAACCATAATTACCTCAGTGGCTGCAGGATAATGTGTTTCACATCATCATTGTTAGTCATTTTTAGCAGCAAAAGTTTTCAGCATCAACGCTGTCTGGGCTTCCTGCCTATACATGAGTGTGTTCAGGCTAAGATTATGTTGTTTATTAATTCACATTTAAAATGGTTCATGTAAATGAGAGTGACACAATATAAACACCCTTCTTTCATCAATGAATGACATTTATGTTTTTAGCATTATATTATGGAAAAGTGCTTGAACTAAAGTAAACAACAAGTTGCTACAAGAAGAGAAAGACACGTCTACAGTGAAAAGGTTTTATTTTCACAGCAGGTGATATCATTCATGAATGAATGAATCAGTGCACACATCATCTTGAATGTGCTCTACTTTCACGCATAAATAACATCCAAATGATAACGATTGTAGGAACAAGCAACAAAGCTCAGGTATCATGCACTTTGTCAGTGAGTTAAGACTCTTCCACCTGGAGTTTGTGATAAGCTGAACAGTGAAGCACACTTCCACATTATCTACAGCTGCGAAGTGATAAGAAGGATATAAATTATTTTTATAATTCAGCACACACACAAATACATACATCTGTTCATGTGGAGTAGTGTAGTCCACATATTGTTTGCTTTTATGTATTTTTATAGAAAATCTATAGATTGTCCAAAAAAAAAAAAGTCACAGTTACCGTTTTCTTCCTGTTAGTTCTTGTCACTGCTAAAGAGTTAATGCATTACTGTGCAGTACAACAGTTTCAATTTGTTAAAGTTGAAGTGAAGTGTGTAGGGAGTCCTGAAAATAAACACCACCTCCAGGCCCATATTTATCAAGCATCTCAGAGGAGCCACACTCAAAGTTAAACTAGGACTAACACTTCTGTGGCATTAGTGATATTAGACAGTGCTGCAGCACCTTTTCACACATTTTTTATATTAAAAAGTTACTGTAATACCGCTGAACTTTAGGACATACTACACCATGAATATATATTTTGCAAAGGTGATAATTTTCTTCAATCTAGCAGTTATTGATACAGTCTATCAAGGGAATTTTTTTTATGAAATGTCATTATGATGATCTTTTGAGTTATCAAATCCACATCATGAGGTGGGACCATTCTAGCTTTGATTTAAATCAATTATGTTCAGGAAGCAGTATCTGAAATCAGCTTATTTTAATTAAAGTTTGATTCATTTCTGCTTAAATGTCATTGTCCTAATTTCTTCCTTTGCTTTGAGGCTGCAGTGACCTCTGATTTGCATGTGCTTTCTTTTGCAACTGGCCCAAGGTCATGAATCTGATTTGAAACAGAACAGCAATGCAACATCCAAAAATGTCCCCACTGGGACATTAATGTATAGTTTTATATGTGTATATATGTTTATATGTGTCCTCCTCGTCCAGAAATCAGCCGGACTGCTTCACTCACAGAATCTCTGGGCAGTTAGGGCTGATTTTATACTCTGGCATCTTTGACAAATACAGACTTTGAACATCTTTTAGAAGAAGTCCTCCTTTTCTTTCATTTAAAGCCCGCCCACAGCTGCATCCAAATCAATTTTCATACCAGGCTGGATAAATTCTGAATGCTTAGCAGCTTAGTCACACTGCCTGCCTTCGCTTGAGGAAAATACAGTATCTGGAAATCAGCATCACTTAAAGTTCGAAGGTCAGCTCCATAATGATTTCCACTGTGTTAAACACTAAAGGCCAAACATCAGAAACCCCAAATCTGTCACACTCAGCTTCTGTCTTTTGTCCTAATGTGCACTTTGGCACTGTACACAATTTGACCGGAGATTAGCTCCTGCTGAACACTGGCAAGGGAAAATAACATAATGATTTTAACTGATTTAGTCTCATTATTGTCAAAATAGACAAAATAGACAAGACCAGTGAACTAAGTGAACTAAGCAACTAATAAGCTAAAAAAAACTGGAGGACAAAATTAAATAGCTTACAAAGATGGGGCTGTTTGCTGACTTTGTACAGTTCTACTTTTGTACGTTCTAAAAAAGGTTAGTTTGATTGAACAGTAAAAGCCACAGAAAGTTTGCCCATGTAGTGTAAAATGACACAAGGACATGTCTGAGTGAGTTGAAAAAGTTTTAATTAGAGCAAATAATGTCAGCAAGTCTTGGATTTATAATCCTCTTTCATATTCTTGAAGAGAAGCGAGGAAAAAGAAAGGAAAGGGTGGACACAAATTAAATGGACTTGAACTCCTGCTGAGTTCTGAGTCCAGTTTGTGGCTGAGCTGTCACACACACAGCTTGGTGTCCCTGCTTCTAGCTTCCAGCTTATCTGTTCGAACACTTTGTAAATGGTTTTGGAATGGTGACTATTCAGTATGTTCGGCTGGTGATAACGCTGTTGCAGCAGGAAGGTGTAACATCTAGGATGCTTTAAACAAAGACAGAGTGTTTGAATTTTGGTATTTATTTCAAAACTCGGGTAATGTCAACCCAGAAATCCAAATTTCCCCTTAACAATGTCTAACTTTGTGTTGGCATGTTTGTAAGACCTGCTTTTCTCTTTGATCCTCTGTGTCCTTATTGTGTCTGGTTACTGTTACTGGCTCCAATGACCCAATTTCCACATTGGGGGAACATTAAAGTTTCATATTATCTTAAATCTGAAAGCTGAGAAGGAATTTGCATCCTGTCCTGTTGTCCCTGCGTGCACATGGCCAACGTGCACTTTAAACTGAAACCCGAGCTGCTGCATTTTCTGAAGAGCTCTTAAAAACTTTTTAATTTGGTCCTTTACTCTTCTGATCATCATCCATGTGCCTTTCAAACCTGCAGAAAATGACATGAAAAACAAAACCCTCAGATTAACATTTAATGAACCAAGTTCCATTTCCACTAACTTGAGTTAATACTTCACATTAATGGAACATTCACTTTCCAGCACACAGTCTGGGTTGCCCTTGGTTACTGTTGATGTTTATTAAAACGCCTACTTCCAGCACATAATACTCTATATGCAAATGGTTTATCATTGTGCCTACAACAAGAGGTAATCACTGATGAAAAGGGTGAGAGAGAAAACACCATGTCGAGTGTTTTTAAACTGTTGTTGGAATTGTGTAGGCAAGCTTTTATGAAAAGTTAATGGCTGCATTTCAAAAGACACTTTTAGTTGTTAGTGACAGGACTGTACTGCATGTACAGTAACATCCAACCACAATGTATAAAAACCTAAGACAGCATGACAGTTGATGAGATGGTAAACAATGATTCAGAGGCATCAGCTCCACCACTGAGAGCTGTCAAAAGGTCCAGATGCTGTTTTTAATAGAGTTTTTTGGGATTCACAGAGAATTTTCCATTAGTTGTATTTATCACCAACAGTGGTTTAAGTCTAGAGTCATTTTAGTTAGTTAGCTAGTTAGTTAGTTAGTTAGTTAGTTAGTTAGTTAGTTAGTAGGCTGTACTAAAAAAGTCTGTGACTCACTTCGACTGGAAGCATCTAGGTTCAACTAACAGTCACGACCAAATCCCGTTCTTAATGAGCTATAACAAACTGAACTACATTCGTTTCAGACTGGCCTCTTTATATGCTTCAATTCTTTGATGCTCTAAATTTTCAGTGCAGTCAACTGATGTTCACAACCTCAATAGTTTGGAATTCTGGCTCAAGTGCTGGATGAAATTCTTTGAAAGCTTGCGTCACATAATGTAGCTGACATACCAGTGAGTGGATTGATGAATGTGTTTGGTCATCCACTCTTCTGATCTTTTCAAACTGTCGTGTTAAGATCTGCTGCTTGCTGTACACGTTTCCTTCATCTTTTTCTTTTAATAAAGTATGTTCAGTGTAACTTTGAAGATGAAGATGAATTTGTTGAGTTTTCCTTGATGGCTGATTTCTATGCCACAGAAATCACCTGAAATGACTTTTGCTTGTGCTTGTTTCACAATTAATGTTGGAACAAGTTTTTACAGAACTCCCACATTTTCTGCCTTAATCTTGTTCCTTCATATGTACGTAGTGCAATAAATCACCATCTAAAAGGTTGTAGGCCACAGTAGGTATATAGAAACACTATCGTTTTTTGTCTTTTGTTTCATTTTGGTTGTTTTGTTTTAGTTTTTCAATTTTCTTTGTGCAGACAAAAGCTATTTATATAGAATTTTTAATTTACAACACATTCAGGCGCCGTCCTACCATATAATGTCTAATTGTACATTAGACATCAACATTGTTGAGCCTACAACAGCAGTGAGAATCATACATTGGCGTCATCTCAAAATCAGCCATGTTTTGCAAACACAACTGAAAGGTAAGCATGTGACAGGAACAAGCTGCTCATTAACAATTAGCCTGAAGCTCCTGAAGGCACTCCAGCGAGTTTCACTGCTGTGATTTGCGAGCCATTCAGGCACAGTACACAGGGTGTTTTGGGTGTGGATGTTATGAATTAAATATTATAGGACACTATACTAAATATTACAGGAAACCTTTAATGGAAAAGTTTCCATCTTTTCTTAATGGCTGTTTTTTTAATGCATAGCTAACAGCCTTAAATTGATTTACTCATAAGTAACTCATATGAATAAATTCTGTGTGTGTGTTGCAACATCACACTAATACAGTTTCTAATACAGTGAATAGTGTAGCTCAGCAGTTTCATACTGATTTATTTAGACCCTTGCTGGCTGATTTTTCTTTCGTACAAGAAGTTATTGGACTCCATGTGTGGAAGATATTAAATGTCTGCTATTGCTCACTTCACTCACCAGATTTCAACAAATAAGCTCTGTGATTTCACTTTACTGAACTACACAGAAATCACATGATTCTCTTACTGGACAAATAAACATTACAGCATATGTTGTCAATAAGACAGTTATAAACATCTTTCTGTCTTTTTTCTGTCTTTTTCTCTCTTTGTCATGAAGTTGCATAAATATATAGTAGTAGAAAGGTGGAGAACTCCAGGTAGCTCACCTGATACAACTGTGTGTATGGCTCATAAACTCTTCATAGGCACTAAAACAACAAGGGAGGCATAATACAAATGTTCATTGGAGAAGCGTCAACTTTAAACAGCAAGTCTTTAACTTCCAGCACGGCAGTATGATTCATGAGTGATACAATAAAGTGCACACAGCCAACTTCAGCTGGGGAAGAATTCACTGTACAAGCAGTCACATTTACAGTTTTATGACTCAAATTTAATATTATGATCTGTTATGTTCAGATTTATTGTGCGTAGTTGAAAAGATCTGTAATTTGTGACACTGTTTTTCTTCATTTCTTAATTATGCTTTGATGCAATGAAAATGGCACAGTTTCTGTTCACGCTGCATGAATCAGATAACACATTCCCAGGACTCTTGCAATAGTTGGATTTAATTTATTCAGGAAGTCTCACTGATATCAAGATGTGTTTGACACAAGATTTCAATTACACCAAGCAGTCACACCAATTAATAGGATTACAAATGTTATAAAATATCACAAAGCGGCATATCAATATTATTTGAAATCACAGTTTGTCAGTTGTCAATACTGTTACTACTTACTACCTACTATACTAATGGCTCAGTTTGGACTAGCTGACTCTTAAAGAACTGCACTATCAAGATGGCTTAGTACTGGTGAGCAGACTGAATTTCATTAAGTTGGACCTTTTTGTGGATTTACTTTGGCATCTAGCTTTCTGCATGCATGCAGCTGTATGTGCAGCATATCTTCATCATTTAGTTAGTGGTTTTCACATACAATATGGAATGAAGAGGATACATGAATGGAAGGGTGCCTAATGTTGATCCTCAGTTACATAGAGGTGGATATGTAGTACACCAGCCAAAGGGATTAGTCTTATTACTAAACTAATTTACTACATTTAATTAAATGAAATGACAATGAGCACTGTAGCAAATAGCAATTAGCCTAATTAAATTGACGGAAAGATGGCCTGTAAACTCTTAACATCGACTGTGGATGGCGTCGGTGGCATGCAGCTCAATTGGTAGGGCAGTTATCTTTCAACCTGAGAGTTAGCAGGTTTGATTCCCAATCCTCCCATGGCCACATGCTGAGGTGTCCTTGGACAAGACACTGAAATCCCTAAACTTTGGTGCCTTAAAGGGGCAGCCTGTCCAAAATGCAAATTTCCCCACTGTGGGACCAAAAGGGTTCCTTTCTTCTATTGGATGTTTTAATGAGTGATTAAACCAAGGCTACGATGCAGGCCTGATAATTGAATGGAAAGTGTTAGACACAGTTGGTATGGTTAGAGTGCAGTAACGACAGAATCGGAAGACATCATTTGATCATATCAGATTGTTGATGAACACGTTTCGTGACAATAGCGGATCTTATATTATTATGCATATACTGTCTTTGTGTTGGAGTGGCAAGTTTGGTATCACTCTATGTTTTTATTATGTTTGTGCTAAGATCGTATAGAGGCCACAGAGGTCAACTTCCTCAGTGTGGCTGCTATTTTGCAAGTTCATCCTGACAGCTTCTTTCAAGGACAGAAATGTGAAGTGAAGATGAATTTGCAGCAGCAGATGAAGGGGTCAAGTTTATGTAGCCAACAGGTGGAAAATCCATACAAGAGTAGCAGTAGCTGTAGCAGCCATTTCTGCCGCTGCACACAATCCTCCCCCACTGCTGCAGGCCTCCAAGCAGCCGCATTTAAGACTGAGTGAGTGAAAAGGCGGCATGTTAATTTACAACTTAATTGACACTTTTTCTCAAGTAGGCACTAAATTATTCTTTTTTACTGTTTCAAGGTAGTCGAGAGTTTGTTGTCAGGGTAACTGTTCCAGTTGGACAGAAACACTTATTGTGATATGTAGACAAAAATTGAAAACAAAGCTTAATTTAAATGGATGTGAACTCGTTGCTGTACTGAAAGAAAGAAATCTAGTCTTTGAGCACCAGCATAAGTTGGAGTGGAATATTTTTGCATTCTACTAAAATGGGGGGAAAAACAAGACAATTTTAGCCCCACATCAGTACTTTTAGACAAATTGCAGGTGTGAAGGTGAGACTGATTGTCTTATGTATTGTGGTCTGGGGTTAAAAATTGAAAATAAAATTTACTCTAGAGACTGTATCAGTTTGCTGTGTGACAATGATGTGCAGTATCTCAGGACTGTAGAAATTCCGGCAAATTTACCCCTAGATATGATTTGTGTTTGACTGAAGTCTAGGTCATAATGGCCGCACTCCTGCTGTTCCAAGGACAATCTTCAGGTAACAGAAGTGTTGACGTTTCTTGTAAGAACCTCTGAATTCCTGCAGCCAGCCAGCTGCTGTGATGAGCAGTCTGACTCACAGCAGATAAAGAAACTAGGAAATGAGTTGTGAATTATCTCATTCTGTTCAAAACGGTGCAAGTTGTTCCTCCAACAGCACGCGCTGCATTCCCCTGTCGACACAAATGATTAAATATTAACTGTGCTGTAAAGTCAAGAAAAAGAGTTAGATTAATCAGTGATGCTGTGATTCGTCTGGGCTTCTTTAAAAAAGACTTAAGACCTAAGTGACTTGTTAGCGTGAGCTGTGCTTTTTATTAGTTTTTCTGCATTATAGTTCCATCCTTTGTTTTCCTGTTGCTGTTCTAGAGACGTAATTCAAGAAAAACAGGATAAATTGTATAATGTAACACTGCCCCTACACATGCACTCATGCACTTTTTTCTACAAATACACACACACAGCCATCTTTGACAGGGACGGAGTCGTCTCAGCAGATCGATCCGTCCCAGAGAAAAGTCAGTCAGTCCAGCAGCTAATCACACAGATGGATCTCTTGTCTGACAGCCGTCACAAGCAATGAGACTGCCACTGGTTCACTTCCTGTCATCACTGACACACTCATAAGTACAGTAAAAAACACACACACACACACACACATTTCTTTACATAGGGGCTGTTTTAAAATGATTTAATGTTTTTCTTTTTGCTGAAGGGTTGGTTACATGAACACATTGAGGAGACCAGGGGAACATGTTTTGAATGCAAGTACTAAATAATGGAGGTACAACTGTGATTTTGTGAAAAGACTGCTGCATGTACAGTGTGTTAACACAGCTGAATGGTAATATTGGTACTATTATGTCGCATTTCAGAAACACCAACGTAACATTATGTTTTCTGTGCTATCTTCAATACCACAAAAAACAAGTACTATAACATTTTCAGAAATTTGACTTGGACTTGGTAGTATTGGTTCTTATGACAGTGCTACTGGCCAGCATTTTTTTAAAAAAAGGAACTATAAAATTTAGCCCCGCACTGCATGCCAGTAATTTGCATACAGTCCCTTTATGTCCCTATAAAGTCTAACTGAGCAGGTTCCCTCTCCCAACGCTTAACTTCACCGCATATCTGCTTAAATCTAATTAGAATAATACTTTAAAGGGGTCTTAGGTCATCTAATGGGCGTTTTTTTACAGGGTCTGAAAACCTAAAGTCTCAGCATTTAGCAAAATAATCGTTGAGTCACTGGTATGGATCAACACCTCTATTAAACTTACTGCAGATATATTATGGTCATGTTGTGCTGTGGGACAGTAAAACATACACTCCACAGCTTTGGACTGGCCCAATCTTTTTCTTTCTTGTCTGCTTTTCTAGATTGCCTCCTCACTCTCCTCCTTCTTTTGTCTCTCAATTATTTTTCCCTCTCACTTTGGAACAACAGCCCCTCCGTCAAAGCCCAGCCCGTAGCAGAAAAGTTCTCATTAAAGTGGCATTCAGAGCCCCAGACACTCAGCTGGAGGTACAGCACACACCAGTTAACCTTGTCCAGTTCTCCACAGAAGAACTTAAATATTCATCAGACCATAAAGAATCTCAGTGCGGCTGCACAGATGATAACATAATAGAGCTTGAACTCCTGAGCTGCCTTACTTTTTTTGTCACCCTTTCCATTATGTCATGTGTCGATGCTATCACAGGATGCATTTTGGCAACATGTCTGCATAATCATACATAATGTAAAGCATGCATACACACCTTGCTAAGGTCTTGCCTTACTCTCTTCCTCCTTCTCTTCCCTCCTCAGCTTGGCTCTTGCACATTTACCCACTTCAGACATTTATACACACACACATATTAAAGACCACACACACACTGACCTCACAGTGTTTCCCCAGAGCTATTCAGACACAAACAAAAGCACAGTTTAAGGGTAAAATCTATGGATACTCCTACAGCCAATACTAATGTGTTTGCCGGGGCTTAAAAGTTCATACTTTGCAGACTGCTCTGCTTGTATGTGTGTGTGCATCTGTGCAGACTGACAGAGTATGTGCGTATATTTTCTTTAAGCCAAACTGTGTCTGACAGGCTGATGGAACAATGAAAACTACAGTGTGTATTTCTGGAACCAAACTCTGCTAAAAGTATCCACACTTTGCTCTGCACTCTGTTGCCTGCTCCTTTTCCCGTTCACATTCACATTCTCTCACACACACACACACACACACACACATACACACACACACATATATATTGCACATAAACAGAAAAATTGACTCAAAGACATGCTTTTTTCGCTTGTCTCACCTCTGTGAAGCTGAAGCTTAGTGGGTCTGACAGGTGGAATCATTTATTTACCAGGGGCACACTCAGCTGCATGGCCTCTGACTGGACCTCATGCTGGCTGGAGATAGCAGCCGCACCTCTGTGGGCCTCAGGCTATCACGCCATCCACATACACATGAGAGCAGCTAAAGTGCCTGCTGTGATTTCAGCAGGTGAACTCTGCAGTAAACTTTGTGCATGTGTGTATTGAGAGATTGGAGCGTGTGTCCATTAATATTTATCTTCCTCCCTTGACAGCCCCTGGCCACCATTTGTCTGCATGTTTCATTTATTTCATCTCCCCATATAGATAACATGAATCTAACCATACATATATGCAATAAACTGAAATGCTTGTACCTCGTATTTGATACCAGCTAGATTTACCTTAATTGAAATCAGTTGCTGGGGGTACGTGGATAGCATGTCATGGATTTCAAACAGTAACAATAAAATGAATTAGATTAATGTGGCAGAAAAAAGGCACGTCGCTTTATTTAAAATGAAGTCTGTCCTTCTAGTGAAAACCTAATTATACACCTTTTAAGTACAGCTTGTGCCAAAACACCTTAAGACATTTCCATTCAGTCACATTTAACATTATGCATAAAGCATAAAAGACTTTAGCATGATTATTTCAGAGATTAGAGAAGTGGAAGACACATAACCATAAAATCACAATAGCTAGAATCCAGTGTAACGCTAAATGAAACACAGACAACAGCTTCACATTCATTGCACAGAAGAACAGAAAGATGTACCCGTTTCTGTTTCACAGAAACACAGTAGTAGTTTCTGGTACTGTCACAGACGCAGATGTGCTTTTTATAGAAGATAATTCAGTAAGCTTTGGTACCAGATATGAAGCCAACAGTTGGTTGCTAACTTCAAATTTGCTACCAAAGGCTTGTGGTCAAACCAGGCAAAGTAAGGCAGATTCAGCAAAATCCCATCAACATGTTAACTAACTGTTGCTGATGAATGTGAATTATCCATCACCGAAAGAGAAACATTTGATGGCGGCGTATATTTTTGGATTGTGTGTCTGTTGCATTTTTGTGAATGCAATAAAGGGAACACCTTAGAATTTCTTCATATTTAGCACAACTGTCCACATGGATGAACTTATTAGACTTTGGGGATCAGAGGTCAGGGTCCATGTGAATTCCCCACTCATTCTTTCTGTCAGTCCCATTCTTGTGAACTCGACATCACAAGAATGTCATGAGGGAACGTCTTCAATGCATGAACTTATTAGCATATGAGTCTAGTCAGATATGCATTAAATTCCTGTCCTGTTCTTTCTGCTTAGTAATTCAAACAATTCTTTATATTTAGAATAAATATACCTGGACACTGTGTAGAAGTCAGATTTCAATGCGTGTATGTGTGTGTGTTTTCTAGTGCCCCTCAGTAGGAGTGTTATTTACAGAAAGGAGTGCTGATGCTGCATGTCCTCAGCCTTTGCTGCTATCAGCAGTGGCAGGGATTTGCGTGAAATTTTGTGTCTGTCCAAGTGTCTGTATAGTGGTGGTGATGAGACAAGGTAATTACCACGGGACCTTCATCTTGTGTCCGCTCAGCTCTCAGGTTCAACAGAGCAACAAACATGAGTTCTGTCACTGTGAAGACACCAAGCGGGTGCATGTGTGTGTGCACATAGGCCTAAAAAATGAAGACCACTAGGTTTTTTATTTTCACTGAAAGACAGTGGAGGACATCTGCACCTAAGCAGATAAAAACCTGTGAGTGTGTCTGTCTGTATCATCTCTGTCTCTGCTTGGTGTGCATTCTCATCCCACCAAGGCTATTGCCTGAAGTCATGTGTTATCTAGACAGGTGCAGTTGCCCTGCTATATAATGGGATGTGTTCAGCCTGTTCCATGCTGTACCTGTCTGCCACCACAGAGATGGTGTTCCAGATAACTCCTCACCTCCTGATAGAGGCTGGAGCTCTGCAGCTGGGTGAAGTGGAGGAAAGGTACTAATTCTGTCTCCCTCAGCTCCATCCAGATGTTTTCCTAGTGTAAATTAGTTATTGTGAATAATGCACATGTGTGTGAAAATGCGCGTGTCAGCCCAGACGTCCAGAAGTTAATTAGCTGCTTTGTATCAGAGCTCAGCTTGGGAGATTTTCCACTGAAAATTGTGTTGAATACATTTTGCATGTGTCTGAGAGCAGATGTGTGATACTAAATGATGTCCATAGTGTAATAGTCGCTCTGCTGAGCATATGGTCTTTTATTGTTGTGAAACCACACTGCTATCTGTCACCTGCTGAGAACAGGGTCCTGAAATGTCACAGAGAGACATCATGCATGGTCATGCATCTTGGAAGATTATAGCATATAGTATTTCACTACCTTTATACACACGGTACTGTACTGTTACACATTTATTCAATTTAGGACATCTAGCAGTAAGGTGGTCAACAGTAACATGTCCCATCAGCCTGCAGTAAAGTGGCCTTGTGTCATGCAGTAGCCAACTATAAATTGGCCTATAATGGCTGGTAGTAATGCCAGTAGCAGTAAAGTGTTGGCAATATACAAAAAAAAGTATGTCAAACAATAGCGAGGTGCCCGTATGAACACTGAAACACTAATTAATAAAGAGATGCCTCCGAAAGTTGCTTCCAATATAAGTAAAGATGGACTAAATCCACAGTCCTCATTCTCTACAAAAATAGATTGCAAAGTTTACCTGAATGTCACAGTCTGCTCACACTATTAAAAAAAGCTTGGCCACCAACAGGTGTTGTTCAGTGTGAATGAGACCTGGCTTAGCAGCCCTGTGCCCCATGTGGAGCTGGACAGCTTCACAAAGAACCCTGATGCACTACAGGAGAAAGGCTCAACTTTATGTTATGCTGCAGTGCAAGCGGCTAAGCAACAGCCAATCACAGTCCTAATACAAGCATCAAAACAGTAGTTGTACTAGTAGTCATGGAACCACATGAAGGAATTTAAAACAAAAGTCACGAAACCCTTATTGTCACAGTCTCCGTTTCCCAGTTCTTAGTGACATGGATTCAACATGTAATGTTACATGACTTACTGTGACTACTAAAAACAAATATCCAACCTCCCTGGTGACTCACTGGTGACCATGAACACTTTATCAACTGTCTCGTTGAAAGAGAGAATGTAAATTACGCGCTCAACAAAACAGACTCTCCACAGAGACCAGCTGAAGCTGAAGCTTTGTGACCGTATCTATGTACGCACTCTAAAGCTTTACATTTCTAAATTCAAAGGACTTTTAGAAGGACTGGAGTCTGAGTTAATTATCTTAGTCTGCTGACGCTTCATATTAGCTTAAATACATGTTTGAATTTTTCACAGCTCTCACAGTAGATTTTCCATCAAAATGGTTTTATGGAAGAATCTATTCATGGTTCATGGTCGGTAACAAAACAAAATGAATGATTACAACAAGCAAAAGCTAAGCGTTCGTACGAACACCCAGCTGTTGGTTTAGGATGGACCTGAAAAATTGTAAAGCTATCCTTAACGCAAAACGCTACACTAAAGTTTCAACTCATTCTGGTAAAATAATCTTTCATTCAAATCGTCATTATCCTCAAAGTAGAGAGTACTTAAACGTGATGTAATTTTATCACCTAAGTGCTGAAATTACCCATTTATTTTTAGAATGGGATGCCACTTAGCTCAATTTTTGTCCCATCCATCATGAGCTGGAGAGCCCCTTTTTTTTCAAAAGCCTTAGTTTTGGAGCGACTCACTTCATATGAATACTGTAATTCATGTCACTAAGTGGCTGGAAATTTTTGTACCCATAGAAACTGTCACCATGTGGGCAGAGGAGCATGATGGGACAAAGCTGATCTCTCAGAATGGCGACGTTATCTGTGATTTGAATCCTTCTAGCTGTGTCTCTTTCTCACTGTCACTTATTATTTTTCCTGAGGCACCTTTTCCCTTGCTGTTTGTCCATGTGTGGTTTAAAGATGGTGTTTTGATGGAAGACCCTTTCCCCAGGATATTATCCCCACACAGTATGACAGAGGTCTGATCCAGTGCTTTATGATGGACGTAAGGAAAGGAAAATAAAATTACAGAGAAACACCCTTAGAGGCCATTCAGAGCCGGATCAATAGCAGAGTATTTACAAGCTCATCACAGACGTACTGCTGCTCCTGCTGCTTTTAGTGCTGAAGATGCTTGTAGACACTTACACAGGTTTAAGGTCAATGTTTGAGTGAAAGGCAAAGCACAGTAGGTGGGGGGATGGGGGCAGTGTTTAAATGACTGAAGAGAGGGGTTTGAGAGGTTGGTGCTACAAGGTATATCTCCTCTCTCACTGCAGGCTGCTGCTGTATTGATTATTCTCTGTTTGCTTTTCAGTCATCTCCTTCTGTTGAGACTCTAAGAGACACAAGATTTACCAGATATCACTAAATCTAAAAGCTTTACAATTTATATAGAAAATCACAAGATTAAGATGAAGATCAGATAGATGGATTTGCTTTAGTGTACCTGTTATCTTATTCTGATCTTCTGACTGTCTTGCCTTTTTTATAAGGAACCACAGATAAATGCAGTTCACTATATCATCTTATACATGACTGTATTGAAATCCAGTAAAGGGTTTAAAGTACTTCAGGATCAGTATAACCAGCTAACCTAAATGTGTTTTTACACTTTGTTCTACCCTGTAAATACTGTTGTGATGGTTTTAGCTGAATTGTACTGTACTAAAACAAATCAATTATAAACGGTAAAACCAGTGTAGGAAAAACAATCAGCAGTAGACAATGATAGATTTAGATATGGACTGCATTAATCAGATTTGGATGCTGTATGAACTCATGAGGGACCTGGGATGTGCAGCACTGTGATTGTTTTATGATGAGTCAGAGATCCTATTATGTTGTAAGTGATTTCTAGATCTGTATTATAAAATCTGTTTTCTGACATAGTGGTAAATATGGATGTGATGTTTAAAAATGCTGTTATAGTCACCATGCTTTAGTATTATCTTTAGATGATACCATATAGGTCAATAGACAGCTCAATTATGTATCTAATTTAATGACACTGCCACCACAGTTTTGTGTTTATTTCACTAGATTTTTGAATATTCACTTGTTTATGAAAAAGTAGTTAAGGTTATAAAATTAGTTTAGAAAAAAACATTGAATTGGTGGAAACAATTTATTTAAATTGATAACACCATTTGATGTTGGCATATTTCTCAACTTTTCAGATGAAGGTGTATTTGATACTGGTCAACTAAAAAGCACAGATGGATCTAGGCCACCTCACTTGTTGCTGGCTTTAGGGTGTTTACAATGAGGCCTGATTGTCATGATGACTTAACTTTTTGCATTTCAATCCAGCAAGAGTGAAGAAGCTGGTCAGGAATGCATCTGTGCATTTTTATGAAAGAACAGCAAGCAGCACAGTGTTACTAATACAACCTTCTATGTTTTGCATCTTACCACTGAACTGCTGCTGTAAAAGCGCTTAGGAAAACACTGCTTGTACTGAGAAACAGCTCTCAGGTGTGAGTGTACAAATGTGCAGCAGGCCTCTGCTGAAGTGCTGAGTGTTCGCTCCTCAAACCCTTCGCCCTGCATAATGCAAAAGTTTAAAGAAGTGAAAACTGCCTTGCCCCAGGCACCTGGGCTCTATGGTGACTACAGCTAATACGTTTCACCAATATCATAAAACTCTGACTTTGACAGTCAGATCTATAGATTATGACCCTTTTATTGCTTCTTATTCTCCAATATCAATCCTAAACTGCCTTTGCTTTTACCTTTGCTTATTTTCAACAACACCTTAACAGAAACCCAAGCATTTGTCTTCGCCAACTTGTATCACATAATATGTAATTTTGGGTGCCGAGTACATCTCAGAGGTATTAACATAAATCTGGTGTCTTATCATTCCCACTTATCCCAATGCAGCACCGCGCCTGAATATTGTATAACGGCAATGTCACCCGGTCGGACAGTGAAATGTATTACCCACATGAATCAAGTTGTCATTTCCAATTTATGAGGGAGCTTAGCATTCACAGCACAGGTCTGGCTGGTGTGTGGAGCCAGCTAAAGATGCTCGCCATGAAAGGCTCCTCTCAGAACCTCCTCAGCAACGCTCAGCAATGCCGTTTCTCACTGAGGTCCATGACACCACAAAGTACACCAACTGCACCTGCATCCATCTGGTTGCTTATTTTCCTCGAGAAAAACACTCAGTGTGTAATAATGAAATGCAGCTGTGTTTTTGCACCAAAGCCCATGGTTTTTGTTTTTTGTTTTTTTGTTTTTTTTGTTTTTTTCCTTTGCTTATTCATCCAGCAGCACAGCAGCCTTTGCACATTATTCTCAGTTTGGTTTTTTCACCTATGTGGAGCACCAGATGGGAGGGAGTCACAGCTCACTACAAATCAAGTATTGTCTTCTCAAGTACAGGAAATGAAACGGACTTCAAACTTTCAACAATCATTGCAGTGTCCTCTGAGGCAAGCATAAGCAAGTTAAAACAAACGCTGAGCATTTTCTGCAGGCACTTCTTGGCTGCAGACTGATATGCCCCAGCACAGTCAGCATTGAAGTGGAGATGGAACATCGGGCTTCTGTACAGCAGCCAAATCTGTTGGCTGCTATTGATATCCCATTTCCTCTGTCACTCCTAAGCTGCTTTGCATTCAGTGGCTTTGCACTAAGCCCAGAGTGTCCAGCCTGTGGCCTGTAATAGTGAGTGAACGTCTGGCTGTGCCGCTCCACAACAATCATTGAGTCCGTTATTATCCAGGAAACAAAAGCATAGCTAGTGCCGCACTGGGATCTGTCCAGCCCTGACATTTTAATTGTCCTGCTTTCATATTAGGTCGGATGCAAACCAATTTGGCTGCTGGTGTTAAATTCCTCACACATTAATTCCTCCTTTGAATGTTTAGAAACCGACATAATGGGTTTTAGACTTGGCAGGAGATTGGAGGAAAAGAGGATCAAACACCAAACAGAAGACTTTTTTTTTTCCACAGGACAGTTTTAAACCTCCTGTTGAGCTTATCACATGTTGAACAGCAGGAGCTGGAGATAAAGTGTCGAGTTATGGCACAGGACGTGTCTGCCGGTGAAGTGTGTGTTCAATATGTTTACATTTCTCATTACACCCATGAAGAAAAGATGTGCTGAAATTATGAAGCGTTGTTGCAATTCAGAAAATATGCAGCACGTTAATTCCATCCTCACGCCTCCAGTATCACAACATTCACATGCGGCTGTCGTCGGCTTCAGAGTCTGTTTTGTTTCAGCGTTTGAGAGGAAAGTGTGTTTGAGTTGCTCCCTCCAGGGAAGCTGCTGTTTGTTCAGTAATCATAAAGCATATGCAGGCACTCAGAGACAATATCACACACACCAGAGTCACAGTAGCAAGTGTGTTTGATAAATATAATTTAGTCCACCCTCAGACATAATAAGTAATTATTTTCTGTTTCCATTACACACTTGATTCTGTTTGGCTGTTGCTTCATGATTATTCACTTTCAAATACTATTACTGCTTCATAATGCTGCAACGTAAAGAAATTCTCATCACCAAAGCTTCTGACAGCTTTGCTCAAATCAGCAGTGAAGTGATGGAGATGCTTCCTGTTTTCCTCTGCCAGTCATTAAACGTGTGATATTGAAGCAGACAGCGTAACCATAAGATGTCATCCCAGAGCTCAGAATATGATTTATTTACCTTTAGATGTGTCCTCCCTCTGAGCTCATCTCTCACACATGTAGCTCTAATACACATACTACACATTACAGTCTATTAGGCGTGTGTGTAGCTTTTGTTTTTCCTTCATACACGCTCCGTCACTGACTCACATACACACTTTCAAACAAGGTCGCTCTATGCTGCACTAATGACCGCAATCAATTATCTGGTGCAACATTAAACGAGACTTTAACTCCCACATCTCTGTAGCCTTCAAGCTTTTTTTCTCTCTGGCTTATAGAGGTCACTTGATAAAAAAGACAACAGAGCAGATGATTCACGTCTTTTCAGTTCCCCTGTCTCCCAGGCTGGCGTGTTATAGTAAAATCCATACCTGATTTGTGCTGCTGTTTACTATAGCTCCTGAAGCGATTGATCAAATTGACACAAAATGCAATGAAATGTAATAAAACAACACAGGCGCCATTTAGAATAGCGGACAGTAACTTATTTTCACTATTGATTAAATCATCTGTCATTTTATAGTTAAAGGGAAACTTCACTGTTTTCAAATATCAAGGTTGGTTCATTCTTCATGAGCAGCGCTGTCATAGTGATGTCGTCAAGGTTATCTCTTGGTCTTGTAGACTACAGATTTATAACAGAAGCATATAACATGTTGTGGGGGGATTAAACATAGCTGTCTATTAGGCAGACAGAGAACATGCTCAAGTTGCATTAAGGGGATTATAGGATCTAGTATTTTTGAAAGCTAATTCAGTCAACCCTAGTAGAGTTTTACATTGCGCAATATCCTATTTATTTACTTTGCAAGTCATTTTGATTTCTATAGAGTGAAAGATCATATTTCCATAACATTTTGAATGCAGTTTTTAACTATGAGTTTGTATTATTCTAGATTGTGGAACACATGAATATGAAGGTCTTTAAACTTCCATATACCTTCCCTATATTAAAATGTCTCTCAGACACCAGCTGAAAAACTCCTCTAGATGACATCATCCAAACCAAATCTAACTTACTAATAACTTACCTCAGATTATGTAATTACGGAGTGTGTAGCTGACATGGTCCTCCAGATGATGTACATTTTCAGCTGCAAGATATTTTAATATAGTGAAGGCAGGGGGAAGTGTATTACCATTCCTACAGCAGAACCACAGAAAGCAAGCTGAAATCAGTACAGTTTACTTTTTTTGCGGGTTATGTTGCCTCTTACTGGATCAGCAGTACTGTAAATAAGTAAACAGCTAGCTAGAACACCAACTCAAAATTCTTCTTACAGTGCAAGACCTCCAAATATATGGTGCAATACAATGTCACCTTGTTAGTCCTTTAAATGATTTATTGCTTTGTCAATAAAAGACAATAGTGAAAAATTGCCATGACAGAGCCCAAGGTTACATCTTTTTGTTGGTTGAACAACTTTACAAAAACAAAAGATATTCAATTCCAAAGCATCCAAGCAGCAAAGTGTCACATTTGAGAAGCTAGAACTAGAGAATTCTTGATTTTTTTCTCAAAAACATGAGACATGCAATCATTTGTTAAATTTGCTGTACATTAGATTGATGCACTGTACTGTCAGATCATTAAAGCATAGACTCCACCTTTCAAGAACTGGATAAATGTTTGATCACTGTACCAAAGTACTTTAAGAGCTTGTCCACACAAAGGTGATCATAATGTGGAGTCATGGAATAGTGTGAGGCGTAATGGAGCAGCAACCGGTGCAGCAGAGCTCACTTTGAGGTTGCTAAATTGACTTCCCGGAGGAGGTTACGTTCAAAACACTTTAGCACTTAATGCTGCTGTTCTGCAGACTGACTGCTTTTCTCCCCCACCGTTTCCTACCAGTCTTTCTTACTTTATCTTCCTCTCCCCCTATGGGCTGCAACTGTGCTGTCATGACAACCACTTCAGATTAGCAGATCATTAGTAATAGGCCCTGTGAATGGGTGTTAATATTAACTCTAATTATTATACTCTGATCTTTTTTTCTCACTTTTCACACATTAATGTCTGTTTTTACTGCAGCTTGATATTTTGTAGTTGGCATGTTTTACTGCCTTTTTATCAGCTGGGTTCTTGTTATGATCTATAGTACTACTACTACTACTACTACTATTACTACCACTACCAGCAGTAATATTAGTTTTATGTATAACATTACCCTCAGTAAGAGCATGAATGTCACAGCACTTTTTCTTAGTCTTAACTTAGTCAAAATGAGACTGACCCACAGATATCATGCACACACTGCTACAATCAACAAAACCCTCCAAACAAATTGTTTAAAAAGTGATCCAGATCCAGGTTTATGACCATCACATTCTCATATTTTCTTCATTATCATTACTTGGTAACACTAGTAACCAAAGTAATATGACTTGACACTGTTAAGGTGTTCCAAAGCATAAGCTAAAGGGCTATAGTCTAAAAAAACCTGGAGACATAGACAGTTGTAATTTTAGTATGCAGACACTTATTGAGGTTCATTCTCAGGACGGAGTTAATTGATGTTATGTAGGTATTATATTCACCACATGACCCAATATTTAATCCCGGCACTTTGAATTACTGTGTGAAAAGTTCCCTCAGAAGTACATGTGCAAATAACTATCTCAGCTTTTATTAGTAGTGGGTGAAGATCAGATCGACACAACAATCACGATTCTTATCTTCTGTGACTCAGAATTGATTCACGATTGCCAAAAGCCCAGGGAAAAATTATTTGCCTTACAACTGCTCTCAGCTTGAAAAGAAAGGAAAAGTGCAGGGGGCTCAATTTTAACAAAGGAGTACAGAGCTATTTTCTAATAATGCAATTATCAAAAAGAAATACATTATCATTATCTCCCTGGTAGAGACTGTAAACAGACTAATGCAGACTGATACAACCTACTGGTATTTTATTTTACCTCTAAATAATTAGCCTTGTTTTTTTGTTGTAAACACAATTCTAATTATGGTTTCACATTTGATTTGGGGGATAGCAAAAACCTGCAGACACTGTACAGATTTGGTCTAAAGGTAGACCTGATTCAGATGCACCAGACTGATTTTAAAGTTGGGTCAAATTTTGGCATGGCCAGTTGTTCTACCAGAGCTCACCCGTTCTGCTCAAGCCTGAAAAAACGAACCACAACAATGCAAGGTCAAACTCAAATTTAGAGCCATAAGTAATGATGATGATGGTTACATGAGATGATGATAACAATATTGAGTTAACTGTCTTTATAAAGTTCAGTTATGACACAATCCTCCTCTCCCTCCTGTTAGGGCTTTATATAGTTTAATGACCACTGGGCTAAAGGATCCCCTGGCTGATTAATTTGTTCAGCCTGTTAGTGTCTGCCACCTTCATGTTGCCTTCCCAGCAGACCACAGCGTAGCAGATGACTATGGCCACTGCAGAGAACATCTGCAGCATGCAGCATTGCAGATGTTGAAAGACCTGAGCTTTTGCAGGAAATACAGCCAGCTTTGGGCTTTTTTGTAAAGTGCCAACACGTTTCTGGTCCAGTTTATTGTCCAACTAGGCTCCCAGGTTTATAGTGAGTACCAACATCCCCCTTTTCGCTCTGGATGAAAAAAGGGCTGACATGAGTCTTTGATTTTCTGATCTCCACCACCAGCTCCTTTGTTTTGTTGACATTTAGTGTGAGAAAACTAAGCCTGCACTGGTCCACAAAGCTGTCCACCGCTGTCTGGCACTCTGTGATGTCTCCAGCCTGAATACACTGCAACAGCAGAATCATCAGAGAACATGTGTAGACTCTGAGTCTGAGGTACATAGGATGATGACGAAGGGAGACGCAACTGTCCCTGTGGAGGACCTGTGCTACAATATGAGTGTGAAATAAATTTCATCAATTTTCAATCTCATCTGACTATTATTATTATTATTATTATATACACTGCTCAAAAAAATAAAGGGAACACTTAAACAACACATCCTACATCTCGATAAATGAAATCTTTCAGTTGACAATCTTTATTCATTACATAGTGGAATGCGTTGAGAACCAAATAACACAAGAATGATCAATGGAAATCAAAATCATCATTCCATGGAGGTCTGGATTCAGAATCATACTCAAAATAAAAATGGAAAAGTCAGATCACAGGCTGATCCAACTTCTGTAGAAATTCAAAATGAGGCTCAGTAGTGTGTGTGGCCTCCACGTGCCTGTATGCACTTCCTACAACGTCTCCTGATGAGACGACGAATGTTCTCCTGAGGGATCTCCTCCCAGACCAAGATCAGGGCATCAGTAAACCCCTGGACAGTCTGTGGTGCGACGTGGCGTCGGTGGATGAAATGAGACATGATGTCCCAGAAGTGCTCGATT